>JACLAT010000077.1:177500-242609 GCA_018105865.1 Metaphire vulgaris
ATCGCTATATATAACATATATATACGCGATATGACATTTCGCGTATATATCTATACCTGCATGCATAATATTCTTATAACGTGTACGTAACGAGAATTTTTTACGAATTTGTTACGAGCGCGATGTCGAGTTCGTAATTTGAACGTTAAGAGCACTTCGTTACGAGCAGGCCTGAAATTCGCGTCACGAGACCATAACGAGTTCGTTACGAGATATTTCGTTACGAGCTTTCTCGTTGCGAACTCATTACGATCTCGTAACGAGCCGGAGCTCGTTACGAGACTCGTTACGAACTCGGTAAGCCCTCATAGCGAGCGAAAAAATTTTCCCGGCAGGGTAATTCTTAAGAACAAAACAAATGTACATATACTTCTGTATTGACTTCAATCTTGAAGTTTTTCTGAGATAATTCATTATATAAAGGTGAAAGCATTTGTTCCAGTTGCGACAGCCGATAGGTCTTAAAATTTATGAAGCAACTTCAGCCAACTTGTCACTTTAGAATAGAAATTTTGCATTAAAATATATTTTTATTCGAGATGCTATTTCATTGGTCAGCGTTATTTATCTCCGCCCACAGTACAAAATGAAGGATATTAGCACGTTGTGTAATAATAGTTACTATTGTAAGATTTTAATAGAAAGACTGAGACAATTAGAGTGAAAGTTGTGCTCTAAATCTACAATTGAGGTGGTACTTTTAAAATAAGGCAATTCTCTGTTAATCTAACGGCAAAAGACGCTATCTACTGGGTGCAATTTTCCTGTCTTCATTCATAATAAGTCGGAGTCTTCTTCTGGCGATAATATGGCGAATCCGCGGAAATTCAGCGACAAAATCGCTCTCCACACCCAGAAGCAGGCCGAAGAGACGGCCGCCTTCGAGGCCATCATCAAAGAAGTCTCGGCGACCACCAAGGTACCCGACCGCCGACGCCAACGCAGCCGCCGATCGACCCTTGCTCGACCGCCGCCGTAGATGCACCCAACGCCACCCACATTTATATAGCGCCTTGGATTTGGAATACTGATATTGAGATTTGGACGCTGTTTTCGACTGAAATTATTCGGTGAATAAATCGAGGTTTTATTTCAGGATGACGAGGCAGTTGGAAAAGATGGTTTAATTTCCTCTGTGTTGAAATTGAACTGATGAAATTGTCATTGACTGCGTCCAGTTTCTGATATCATCGTATGGTCGTTGAATTTGCCTCCATATGTTTTGATCGGCGTCCAGCAACTTCTAATGAATTTGCTTCTCAATAGCTGGGATTTAATTTTGCTGTGTCATCATTTGTGAATTTACCTGTACACAGCGTTGCTGTTGACATTACATTTTATCTCTGAAGATTGCTTAGACATCTAAGCAGTGTTCTTAACGATTCAATCAGTCACCTCCAGATGGTCACCGTTTATGATGTTAAACTTATTCAATTCTGCTTCTTTCTGATGCCTCTATTTCCGTGGGCTACAATAGTACCGGTAATGCATTGGGAATCAGCGTAGCCAAAGGTTGAACACCATGTCAAGATATGGCTCAGAAATCCTTAGGAAAGCCATGAAAGAATTTCTAACATGTAAATGACACTTGTAGTCACTTCAGACGAATGGGTTAGTGTGTTGTCTTGTCTGAATGTAGGCTGGCATAAATAGCGCTTATCTTGAGGCAGACTTATGGAATTTTCCTTGTATGAAATATTTTTGTGAAAGCACAGCTTTGTAATAATTATATTAATGTAATGTAATGTAACAAAATATTTGTATAGCGCCTCTTCTGAAGAATCACTCAGAAGCGCTCCCACAGCAAATTACTGCACATTGACAAAGAGATAAGTTTTAAGTCATTTAAAAAAGAGGGCCATAGAATTAGGAGTTGCTAAGCCACGCATACTGGCGTCAAGAGCATTCCAAAGGATAGGGCCAACTGATTCAAAACCTCGCTTCAGGAACATGGAGGTTCGTGCTTGGGGCACACTGAGAAGACCATTGGTTGTGGACCGAAGACATGGCCGACCAGGGATAGAGCTAAGAGGATGGAGTAGCTCTGAAAGGTAAGATGGAGTGGCACCATAAAGAGAGAGTGCAACCGCTCTCAACATACGAAACTCAACTCAAGCAGGATAAGGCAGCCAATGTAAAACAGACATCATATAATCACTAATGTGATCACGTTTTGTGACACCAGCAATCACCCTGGCCGCCGAACGAAGAACCATCTGGAGTTTATCAAGTCGCACCGATGGAAGACCAGCAAAAAGTGAACCACAGTAGTCAAGCCTTGAGCAAATAAGTGCATGAATCAAAGTAGAAGCAGATGGCATGTCTAGTGTACGTCGAATTACTCTAAGCTGGCGGAGATGATAGAAGCAACTGCGACAAAGTGAGTTAATATGATCCATAAAGGTTAACTCAGAGTCAAGAATTATACCAAGATCACGGACAGAAGAGGAGAAATAGAGGTCAGGGAAGGCAGACTGCAGAGACAGATTATCAATTTTAGAGAGCTGACCTCGAGTACCAAACCAGATGAGCTAAGTTTTAGCTGGATTAAGTAAAAGACGATTTGAGTGCATCCATAAACGAAGTAAGTCAGAGGCTTCAACAAATTCACGAGTGATCTGCAGTGCATTAGTGGGGCTGGAATGCGAATAGGCCTGAATATCATCAGCGTACATATGTGTTTTAAAATTAAAAAACGCAAACAAGCGTGCAACATCAGCAGTATATAGTATATACAGAAGCGGCCCAAGGACCGAACCCTGAGGGACTCCACAAGTGACTGGCACTTCACGGGAGTAGGTAGAACCAAGCGATGCAATCATGCGGCGTTCAGAGAGATAGGATTTTAACCAGGCCAGAGGAACACCAGAGACACCAAATGAGACAGAGAGGCCAATATTAATATCGTTGCTGTTTATTTGCAACTGTATTTTAAATGGTTTCACATAACAAACTTTGTAGGTGATAGGTCGGTCCACTGGGCTACCTTTGCTGATTTGTATAATTTATATGAGATGTCAGGTTTAGGGTTAATGGTTTTCCTGTAATGTAATTAATGATCTTAGTGAGAATATTATTGCAGTTTTTTAAATGCACTGCTTACAAATCAGCCAGCAGCTCATTGGAGACAAAACTAAGGGAAATGTAAAACTGACAAAATTGAATAAAAAAGGAGATATGAGAATAGTTTAAAGCCATTTTTTAATAAACTTTTTCTATATAATTTCTCTTTTCTACTGTAATTAACAATTAATTGGCTGATAATTATCTAATTAGCAGTAATGCAGTGAAAGAAAATGTAACTCCTAGACAGTTAACAGAATGAAGATTACAGCTCTGGAATAAGAGAAAGCTTCCCTTTTGAGAGCTAAACATTGAATATCAGGAAAGGTGTCACTTGTTTTCTTCAATTTTTGTGACTCTGCAGTGACAACAGTTGTGCCAGTAGACAAGGTTTTGCTCTTATTTTATAAAATATTACTGGTAGTGATAAGTCCAGACAGTTCCAAACTCTTGGCTATGATATTATTGAAGTTATAGAAGTGAGAAGTTACAAGAAATTTAAGCAGCTATCACTAAACTCCAAAAATGAGCCCTCCCTAGGTACTAGAAAGTTGAACATCTGAAAAACTACTTAAGACTGCAGGCTAAAATTTTGCAAACTTCCATGTGACTGTTTGGGGAACATTTCTGGTAAATTTCATAATTTTTGTGAGATGGTCAACCAGGAGCCATTGTTTGATTTGATTTAGAATGGCTATAAATAGCAAGCAATCAGTGCTGGTATAGCATGCAATGATAGCCTTGTCTCATAAATACTGGACAGTTTAAAATGTGTATTCCTTGGATCAGATTCTTGTTAGAGATAATTAATTGGTACTTTGATGATGCAAGAAATTGTAGTACTTGTAGAGACTGTTAACAATCAAATAAGAGGACAGATAAAGTTGTACAAAAGTGGAATGTTTGGTTTATAATTCAGACTTAGTAATGTTGAGTGTTATGGAAGGGACATTTTTGTGGGAAGAAGGAAAATATTTAATATAAATGCATTTATTATTGTAGAAACCTGTAATACAAGTGCAGCAGCAACAGCAGCAGCAACAGCAGCAGCTGCCAGTGCAACAGCACCTTCAACTCATTCAACCTAATTTTGCTGCTTGTCGAGGTCATTCGCTACCAAACGTCAATCAAGTGGCAAACAATTCAATTGACCTTCAGGTTGATTTCTACTTACTTACTTCTACGTACTCTGTAGCAATTTAATTACTATGGCCTTGGCTTCCATGTACCGTATTTCCCTGCATTTCTTTATACTATAGAGCACTATTCCAGTTTGGATTCAGTTCAGCAGATTTGTCATATATAGCTGGGGTGGGCAACCTGTGGCCTGCGGGATGCATGCGGCCCGTGGGGACATTTTATGCAGCTTTCAGATTTGTTAAATTCGTTAAAAATAATAATTTTGCTAATTTTCTAGCACTGAATACACAAACTGTATCTCTGGACTGTGCAACAAACTAAGGCCATAAGATTTCATCTTTGAAGGAAGAGTTTTCTAGGTGCTTAAGCGATTTCAAGCTCTTGAAATGACCAGTTTGCTCTTCTCACAAATCCTATTTCATATAATATTAACAAAGCTTCTACTGATCTGCAGTTGGAATTAATAGACTCACAGAATGACAATATTCCGAAAGAGAATCTCAAAGATTTGGATTTAACAGATTTATGCATCACTAAAAATTATAAGTTTCCAAATATAAACACTTTGTCAGGAAACTGTTAGTTTTATTTGCATCAACTTACAGTTGTGAACAGACTGTTCCTGCATGTACATCAATAAATCAAAGTATGGATCTCAGCTCACAGATGTACATTTAGAATCATTAATATGAGTTTCGACCAGCACTTTAACTCGATTATGGAAAACCAGTTGAAAAACTTATGATGGTATAGCTTACTATTATTTTCATTAGTTTTTTGAAGTTGTTCAGTATTTGTTCATTTATTGACTCGATTGTAACAAGAAATTACATGTGGCCCTTGGACCAATTTTTTATTTCAGTGCAGCCCCTTGCACCTAAAAGGTTGCCCACCCTGATATATATATATATATATATATATATATATATATATATATATATATATATATATATATATATATATATATAGTAACCTTTTGTGCAGTTGTCTCTCTTGAGCATAATGTTTGTTCCCTGTTTCTTTGCATTTGTTACATCCGTCGTTTGTTTTTTCCTCTTGTGTTAGTCCCACATTTATTGTTGTTTAGCTGTTGATCCAATCATCAGAGTCCCTTCATTCAGCTAGAATCATCTTGCTCCATTTTTTATTACATCTGTCATCTGTGATATCTTCTGTTTCAGGCTGTTTTCTTAAGTTGTTGCAGACTCAATCTTCTATTAGAAATAGTTCTGCTCCATGTAGTTTTCTTTCCAGTGCCTCAATCAGCACATATTTTCGTCTGACCTCTGGTCACTCCATGACAGTCCTGGTCTAGCTGTTGAGAGGAAATTTTGTTTGATGACCCTCAATTAATACTAAGGTTGTTAAGACCACTGGTTTTGAAGGACCAGTTGACCATTCAAAACAAGACCGGTTAACCGCTCGTTAGCGGCAGTCTGGTGTCGTGCCAACATCAAAGCGCTTTGATGCCGCCGGCGCCAATGCCGGCATCCTGCACGGCTACATCAAAGCGCTTTGATGTTTTCAAATTGAAATTATGGTTAACCAGTCAAAGTTAAAAGGATCGGTCCTTGCTCTTAGGACCGGTTAACCGTTAACAACCTTAATTAATACCTGTTGGTTTGCAGTGATTGCTCCATAGAAGTAAGGTTAATAGGATGGTCAGTGGGGATAATTGTAAATTATGCATCTTTTATACTCAAGGTGCATATGTTCATGTTAACTTTTGCTAGTAGCATGCTTAAGATGTTAATATAAGAACACAGTAACTGATATTATACTAAGAGGTAAGATTTTGATCACTTTATTTCCATGGATATTAACAATTTTCAGAATGCTTATTGGATTCAAAGGCATCTCTGATATTTGGCATACACTTGAGAAGTTTCTGAGCGCTAATAAAAAATTCATTCAAGTTAATATATTGTAAGTAATGAAAAGCATGGAAATACAAATGTACAGCCCGGAGCCTTTATGGTGTTTTTATAGAAAAATTGCATTCGACATTTTGTGCTTATCAGCATTTGTGTGAATGGAGAACTAGAAGACCTTCCAAACAGTGATTAGCCACATTTGATAAAAGGCTGTCCATTAATTATGTCAACAATTTTTTGGCAATTTTTGAACCCCTCTCTTTGTCAACCAACTGTCAACTTTCAGTGACCCCCTATAATTATGTCAACAACTTTTGACCCCCAAGATCAGTGATGGGTCCTCTAAAATGTTTAGAAGGTTATTATGTTTTGTGTGGTGATGACCTTTTCTCCCTTTTTTGCTCATCAAGTGTCAAAATTATTACTCTTTCTGCTTCTCAGGCTTTTCTTTATTATAATAAATAGCATTCCATGAAATTTCCTATTTTTTGATTATTTGAAGTGAAATTGTTGATGCCAACTTCTCTTGACCCCCTCTTCCTCCTGTCAACAACTGTCAAACTTTTTCAAACCACCTCCCCCGTTTTTTTGACGTAGTTAATGGACAGCCAGCCCCTAACTGTCTATTGCTTGCACAGAATAATTGTATAAATTAATTTCTGATGCATTTTGTCTTGTTTTTCCAACTGATCTGATTTCAAATTTGCTTGAAGCGGCAATAATTGCTGTTAATTTTCTAGACGTGACATTTTTACGGTCGTGTTTTGATAGAGTGCTCTATCGAGTCTTGAGGATATGCGACAGGCGGTCAGCGGCCATTCACTGCCTGACAAGCATCGAGACCGCTGCCATCAGCCTCAGAAAAAGCTCTCAGTTGACCGACATGTATCCTCTCTCATTGCATTTATCTGTTGAGTCTCTTTTGTCTCTGTCTCGTGTGATCCATTGCGTCATGTCTCCTGCGTTATAAGCTCTGCATTGCTTACCCAATGCTTAGTTCTTAACTGGACTTGTCCACATGTAGTATTCTATGCATTGTGCACAGACATAGTAAGCGGTGGATGTATAGTATACATGATGCATGTGTATTTAGCTGAAATAATGACTTTCATCACATGATTCTTGTACTTAAACAGAGTGAAAACCAAACCAAGATCATCTTAAAAGTATTGGATAACTTTGCAAAATTTGGCCTTATATTAGTTCTTTCTGCTTTTAAGTATGAAAGTTTCAATTTGCAATTCAATTTCTCTTGAGGGTGAGTATTTTTATGTTTTAAAAGGCATCACTTGAGCTTTTACATTTACTTTAAAAAAGTCTGTATTTGCATATGTAAATTTCATATTTGGGACAGTGGTTAAAATGCCTATAGATGCTATCGTGTTGAATATGTATCTTGCAAGTCTTCAGTACATATTATAGCTTTTACTGAACATTTTCTGACTATTGACGTAACTATGTTGAACTATGAGGCTTGTTCTAAGCTGTTAATTTGAAATTGAACTTAACTTTCGGTGACAGCGAGACTGTTCTCCATATGGATCGGTGTCTTACCTCTCTCCTCCTCCAGATACGAGCTGGAGAAGGTCAGTTCTTTAACGTCATACTTGCATTTTTTGTATTACATTTTTGTGCATAACTTGTGTGTTGTGTTCTGCCATTTTGGTGTTCAACCAAATTCAACCCCTTTCTTATTTCTCAGTTAACTCTTTTGCTGCCTATATGATATATTAACATGTCAGCATACTGGTTGATGATGGCACAGGGGCTTTCAGGTATTTTATGCATACTTTGAGTGCAAAAGGGTTAACTGCTTGAATAACCTTTATTCTTAACCCTTGAACCACCAAATACTTAGCAGCTATATGCAGTTTGAGCGAGTATACTCAGTTCCAGTGGTTTAAGGGTTAAAATACATAACTTCTCTCTTCATCAAGCAAAATGCATGTGTTTTGACTGTTTCTGCTGTGGTTGTATCCCCTGTTGTCTGTTTAACTGTGTATTTGTTCTGTGCTGAAGCACTTGGAGCATCATTGATATTTTGGTTTCCTGAGAATTTGTATGATGAGCATAATTGGCCAATGCATTGAGATATTTGATAATTGGTTGACTGTAGTGTTCATGGATGATTGAAAGTGATGATTGAATTTTTTATTGATTATGTGGGACAAGTCTGTTTATATATGGTAGCACTTTGGACATTCTGTTGTGAAAAGACTCTGAAATTTATTGGCACCATGAAATTTATTAGAATCGGGTGTGTGTGAAGAGAGCGACTTATGGTTCTTGAATCTTTTGGAATTTTTCTAATCTTCTGGAACCTTCTTTCAAATGCTGTATACCAAGCATCTGTATTCTAGCAACTTTGCTGGAGACAGAATGGCAATGGGCAGTGTTAGCAGTAAGCCCTACTGAACTACAAATTCACTGCTATATACTCTTCTGTCATCACAGCTACTGATTTTGCAAATATGCATTATTCAAATATTATTTCATCACAAAGTAAATGCAACCTAATATAAAGCACATGTGTAATATTCATTTATATAACGCCCATTTATCATTTATATAACGCAATGTTACACAAATTCACTGTTATATACTCTTCTGCCTTGACAGTTACTGATAATTTCGCAAATATACCACCTTATTTTTTGCTGTGTTGATTGAAGCAGAGATCAGTGAGTTTAATGTCTTAATTATTACAGTTTGTTCAAAACTTGACAATTTCATTTAATCATATTCATCTTTCTTTCATCTTTTTCTTTTATTTCATTGGTACCATTTGGAATATAAGGAGTTTTTTGTCTGCCATATTTGTAGAGCAAGTTCTGATTCTGCTTTGCATTCAACAGTTCAGGGTGGAACAGCAAGTGCATATGGGTCAGGAGTTGTAATGACCAACGGTCAAGGCACGCTACTTCACTTTTCATCTGTTCCGTTTTGGCATTCAAACACATTTCAGATTGGTCATGAAAACCTTTGCCTTTCATCTATATATGTATATATATATGTGTGTATATATATATATATATATATATATATATATATATATATATATATATATATATATATATATATATGTAAAGCATTGATAGTGATTTGATATGAGTAATACTGTGAGAATAACTTAAGAGGAAAATAGCATTTTTGACATAAGTGTTTTTGACTGTATTTGTTGTAGATGTAATCTAAGGAATGCTGTTACAATGTGTAATATTTCTTATTTGTGTTTTAATTTTACCTGCTTTAGGTGATGGCAGTTTGCTTCAGGTGAGCCATGTATCTGGAATGGAAGGAATCCAAATGTGGGATTCAAAAGGCGTAAGTGCTCTTTAACTTTCAAAGTTATTTTGTAGTCACTGTGAAATGCTGCTTCACTGACATTCACCAGGCAGACGTAGAGAGGGGCAGACGCTGCCAGACAGACAGACAGACAGACAGACAGAGAACTTTCTTTAGATTAATTTGTTCATTATTTCTGACCAGTCATGTTTTATCAGTTTTAATAGAAGTTGAAAGAGATTGATTTAATTTATTTCCTATCCGTAGTGTTTCTTTCAGTGACAGGAGTATTCTTGGCATTCGGCCATGTTGTGTCCGACTCTCAGAGTCCTTCTTCTTTCTATTTCAGCAATCGTTTGATTGAAGCCAAATGATAAACTTGTGTGTTATTTGCAGTTGAGACCAAGATCTTGTGAAGTTCCAGGCATTAGGTGAGGAGCTCTGATGTGGTCTTCATTCTTATTTCTGTTGTCTTTAATATGAAGAAAGTGTTGATGTCACAGTTGTTGAATTGTCGTTGATAAAGCCGATCACAGCTGTTTGGACTTTAGTTATTAAATGTTTCGCTTTATTTTTGTACAAACTTTGCTTTATTTACACATGTAAAGTCTTCCTCTGCAAACTTTTTAGCAAACTAATTGATAGTCCTATTGCGTCTGTTATGCACTAAATTGAGGCGAATGTAGTTTTCTGGTGAATGCTTTATGAGTGAAAATATGGCCTTGGTTGTTATTATTATTATTATTATTATTTTTATTAAAGTTAAGATTATTGTGATAACTAATCCGGAAGGACTACGTGAACACATTACAGCGTCAAAACAGAATCATAACTAGTTCGAAATAGCCAGGTCTTTAAGCGCTTCTTAAATGTATCTAGTGATGGTGAGAGTTGAATGGCCAGTGGTAGACCATTCCATACCCGTGTTAGTACTTGGTGTCTGCTTTTCTGTGAGGCTTAGTGGATACAGGACCAAGGAACCAATCATTATGGGTGCTCTATTCATAAACTAGACATATTAGAGAAACAATGTGAACATCCCGCAGTCTCAATTCCACATGCCTGTTCCATTACCCCGTTATTTTGTAGTATTATGCAGTTGCACTTTGTGTGGGTGAGTATGTGTGAGTGTGTGTGACTATTGCTTTTACTTTGTAGCATTTATCCGTCACCTGATCCTGGCTCTAGTGCGACCAGTATCTTGATTTCCAACAACACTGGTTCTCTGCCGGATTTAGCAAATCTGAACTTTCCTTCTCCGCTTACCGCTCCTCTCGATGCCGATGTCTCGTCGTCCCAGCAGTGTTCGAGCCAGGACAGCGGAATTCTTGAGAACTGTGTCTCTCCCATCAACATCACTCTGCAGCTGTATCAGCAGCTGTCTGAACAGCAGCAGCAGCAGTCACAGGTGCAGGGACAAGGTCTTCCAATGGCGTCAACTGGAATCCAGCGTCACATGGTACCTGCACCGCTCATCCTCCAGGGCAGCAATAGCTTCCTCATGGGTGGGGGAAATGCAGTGTTGGCTCAGGTAGGAAGAGTTGTCATTCTAATTTCTGATTCATAATTTCAAGATAAGACTGTTGCAGGAGTTGAAAGCGACAAATAGATTCACAGAGACCATGGCCCAGAGTGGCATAGATATCCTCAGCAGTTAATCTGTTCCTTTCTCTGATTCGTAAAGAGATGAAGCAGGATATTGAATCACACAAGAGCACACCTTTTGTCTTTTTGTTTTACTTATTAAAGTTATAATTGATTTGTTGGCCTTCGTTTCTCCAATCCAGAGTTTAAATCTGTAAGTTCATCAGATCAAAATTTTGAGCATAAGATTGATTTGTTATTTGGCTTAGTCTCATGGGCTTTGAGAAGTATGTGAAATTTTAAGTCATGTTTATATTTAACCAATTTCTGAAATTCAAAACATTTGAACCATCTAAAGTAATAAAGAGCTCTAAATTTATACATGGTATAATTAAATATTGCTAGATTTCTATTTGTAGAATAGATTTTGAATTCAATATTTGTAAAAGAACATTCCTCTGAGTTTTTATACGTATTTACATTTTGCTGCATGTATGTTGTGTTTTTTATGTTAAAGGTAGATGTAGTGGTAGTATGCATGTTCTCGTAGCAGTGTTTTAGATTTGCCATATTTTTGCGCATATAAGATGCGGGTTATACAAGTTTCTACACAATTAGCCCCCTTGATGCGTCTTACACTTGTGGGCATCTTATCTAAAGTTTTTGGAACACAAAGACCTGGCATCTATGTCATCATCAATAAATAAATCCAAGACTGCAAGTAGATGCAGGTAGAAACAGTGGAGGAAATCCTTCCAATTCAAGGCAATCTCTCTCTGCTTGTCAGTCTCTCTCTCTCTCTCTCCCTCTCTCTCTCTCTCTCTCTCTCTCTCTCTCTCTCTCTCTCTCTATCTATCTATCTATCTGTCTCTCTCACCCGCCGGCAGTCAACATTTAAGTTTGAACAAGGATTATGATTAATCAGGATTCTGAAAAGATTCCATAATAGACAGTTAAGCAACTTATGTGTAGACATTATAGGACGGCCGATGACAATGGAGGAAAGCCCTTCCAATTCCAGGCGGGTCTCTGTCTGTCTTTCTGTCTGTCTCTCTCTCTCTTTCTCTCTCTCTCTCTCTCTCTCTCTCTCTCTCTCTATATATATATATATATATATATATATATATATATATATAATATATATATACACACACATATAATATATATACACACACATATAATATATATATATATATACACACACACATATAATATATATATAATATCTCATTTGATCTCTGTTTATCTCTCTGCCGGCAGCCGCATTCAACTCAAGTCCCTTTCTCCTCACAGCCTCTCTTTTTCGCCTCTCTCTTTCTCTCTCACAGCCTCTCTTTTCGTCTCCTCTCTCTTTCTCTCTCACTCCCTCTTCTTTCACAGCCTCCTCTCTTTTCTCTCTCACAGCCTCTCTTTTCGCCTCCTCTCTCTCTCTCTTTCTCTCTCACAGCCTCTCTTTTCGCCTCCTCTCTCTTTCTCTCTCACAGCCGGCAGCAACATGGAAATTAAAGATGATTTTAATTGGTCAGATTACTAAATAAAGATTTAGTGTTAGGTGGTTAAATTATTGATGCAGGTCTATTTTAGCATTATGATAGTCCAGGTACCTTCCAATTCAAGGCAATCTCTCTCCCCTACCCTCCCTCCTCTCTCTCTCTCCTCTCTCTCCTATCTCTTGCTCTCCATAGGAAGCCACATTCAGGTGAGACAGGATTGTAATTAACCAGATAAATGAATAGAGACTCAGTATTTGACTGTTGGTGTGTCTTTTATATATATATATATACATATATAATAATATATATATATATATATATATATATATATATATATATATATATATATATATAAGGGGCATCTTATACATAATTTTTTTAAACACAAATCATCAAAACCCATGTCTTATTATGGGGCGTGTCTTATACTTGGTTAAATCTTACATGTGCGAAAATATGGTAGTGAATTTACTGCTATTTTGCACATTGAAGCTCAATTTTGCCTATTGTCCAAAATGTTGCATAGTTCATTGGGTTTGTGTATGTGGGCATAATGTGTGTAAAAATGCTTTGAAGATTATGTGAGGTGCTTTCTGTTTATAATGCAGTAGAACTTCGTTATCATGTACCTTGTGGGTCTGTAAAATTTAGTGCGTTATATCCGAGGTACATTATATCCAATAGCTTTCATTACGATAGTGCATCACTTGTGATGGTACATTGTGGTTCTTTATAACCGAGTACCGTATGCATTGTAACCGAGTCTTTTATAAATGAAGTTCTACTGTATTTTACATGTTGTGTTGAGTTTGGTTTTGTGTTATTGATTTTGTAATAATTATTACTAGGATAGCAATTTCCGACCTTTGATTCCTGATGTTGCTCCGGATTCAAAATCTCCGCCTGCTTACTCGTCATTTCACGCGCCAATGTCCTCTCCGCTTTCACCTCCGCTGATAACCTTGACCGATGTCACGCAGAATGGAGCTGTGGATAAAATCCTTTATTCTGACTATGAATCAGAAAATAGCCGTTACCACGTGAACGGATGGTGTGATGCTGCCTCATCGCAGTCAAACCCTTCATCACAGATGCAGTATCCTAAGTCTTCTGGCTCTACTGAGGCCAGCAGCACATGCTCTCTTTCTATAAAAAACTGTCTTCATGGCCAAACGCATAAACACATATCTCCTCAGAACTTGGACGCCCACAGAAGAGATGGGTTTTCATCGTCTGTTAGTAATAAACGAATGGCGACTAATGACTTTCAAATGCAAAATGGAACGTTAATAACGAATTACGAAAATATGAATATGGATGAAAGCAAGTCACATGATCAGGTAGGTTCAGTTGATTTTGAGAAAACGCGAAAGACTTGAATTGAAACTTTATTCTTCGGTTGTCTCTTTGCTAACATAGTTCATATTTTTTATATCATTTTGAAGTTTTACAAATGTGACTCAAATAGTTGGGCCAAGTTCAGGTTGAAAACATGTCCAATGGTAACGATGCTGTCTAAATTCTACATGCAACAATATTTAAAAGCACATTTTACTCTGGAACTGAATTGGATTTCAAATTTTACTACTGGTAATCATCTAGATGTAGATAATAATAGCAAATGGTCGAGCAATAATATCAATGACAATGATGAAGATGACTGCAAAGACGATGACAAAGATTAAGATGACAGCAGTGATGTATGCCTAGCATAGAAAGAAAATTGAATTTTGTGAAGCTTTTAAATCATTTGACCACTTTTGAATATCTGTGTAGGGAAGTATTTTTATGGATTTTAAACTCTGATATGAATATTTTATTCAGTTCTATTAATCTATTTGCAGCACCATCTCTTCTGTTTTGACGTTTCTGTCTTCATTTGGATTTTATCTACGTTCATTAATTGATGTATTCATCGTTATATGCTTGTTCTGTTTCGCTTTTTTGCCCTGTCCTTGGTTGTTGTCTTTGGATATTGTGTTGCTTGGATTTTGTGTTTGGGGCCGTCCATATAGTATGTACACACCAAGGGGGGAAAGGGGTTTGAGATGTAGGCAATTTTGTGCACGGAAGTGTACGGAGAGATGGGGGTCACGACTTAATTTGTACGTAAGCACAAATTTCAAATTTATAAATAGGTATATTCGCACAAACATTTGATTTGAACACAATAACTTTCTCACGGTCAAACAAAGGGTCCCGAGTATTGTTCCCACGGTTATTAAATAATTGGCTGGCAGACTTGGCAGAGGGGAGCGTTTTTGGGGGTTAGGGTTGGGGGTTGCTAATTTGTACATACGCATGGGGTTTAAAATTTACGGTGTGCAATAGGGGTAGGGGTGAAAATGTGCTTTTTTTGCATACGTACTATATGGATGGCCCTTTGCATGTTTTGCTCATGAGTTTTAGCAAGATATATTCTTGGCTTATGATGACATGCATTTGATGTCATTTCAGATGTTGTTGGTGTTGTTGAAGTTTTAAGTGACTCAATTTGCAAAGCACTACTCCAATTAATGAGTTTATGAGTTTATAATTGAGCATCATTATATCTATGGAGTGTGGTTTCATGCATGATGTGTGCATTAATAGAACCAATTATATTGCCTATGTATGGCCATTTATTATTCTCTACATTGGTTGCATGTTATACATATGTATGTACTACATATGATTGTGTGCTATTTTGATGAAAATATGGTAATTTATTTTTTATTTCTAGTTAGATATGCTTACTTGTTAGGAATTCTGTGATTTCTCTTCTCTGCAGTTGTTTGCTGTTATCTGTCGTAGAGTTTGGCCATGGCGCAGTACAGAGGAGGCGTGTCTTCCGACGGTCCTCAGTCTCCGATTTCTCCGTTGTCTCAGCCTTCGTCTTCGTATTCTCCGTCTCAGTCGCCCGGAACCTCTGCGTCGATGGCCAGCAGTCCACAGATGACCGATTCCAGTTACCAGCAGGACATTGCCATGGCCCAGATGCCCTATGCCATGTCACAGCAGCAGCAGACACAGCAGCTGGCGTGGTTGGTTGGAAAACCAGTCCTAGCTTCTGAAAATTTCCAGCAAAGGTTTCAGCAAATCAAGGTTATTGCACACGATGTTCTACTTCTGAAATTATTCATAATTTTAGATAAGTTATATTTGTCAAAGTCTTTTGCCAGTATTCTGTTTGCTGTTGGTCTACTAGGATCTCTTAAATTGGGCATCTATAATGGGAATGTTCTGGAATTTTAATCTTCCGGTTTTCAAATATTGGCTGTTTACATATTTGATCTGTTCCAATGTGTTTATGGTTATATTTTAAAGAAATTGTGGGTGTGATGCACACTTATGTGGTCACAATGGCACTTTTATGATGCACTTAAGATATGAATATGCCTGAACTACCCACAGTACCTGAGATCTGAGAGCCTGGGTCTATGACTCTTTGGGCTCTATGTGCCTCAGCCACTGATGCATGCACAATTGCACTTGTTTCAGTATTGAACGCAGTGAAGGCAGTTTACAGACAAGCGCTAACCTTGACTCTGTGTGTGTGTGTGTTTGTGTATGTGTGTGTGTGTGTGTGAAGGTCGCCCCGTGCCTGTATTTTGTTCATTGAGTCTGTATTTACAGTTGACAGTTATTTCTTCAGTTGCTGTTTTTAGGTTGAGGACAACGTAAGTGCAACCAATGAGATGAACTTGTGCTCTGCAGTTCAGCATTTGCAACAGCAGCAGTTGCAACAACAGTTGCATCAACTGCAGCAGCTGCAGCAGCAGCAACTTCAGCAGCAGCAGCAGCGGGCAGCAGCTGCGGCTCTGATGTCTTCTGGGAATCTTGTGTTCATGAGGACCGCGGTCGACCAGCAGCCGGTCGTTGTTGGTTCCATCGCAGCAAACAGCTTCTACCCGTCTCTGTCTGCGCAACAGTCTTCGGCCTCTCAGCCGCAGCAGCAGCAGCAGCCAATGCAACAGCACGTATTCCAGAGTCCTTACGTTGCAACCGGCAACCAAGGCCTCGTTGCAGCTGATCAGCCGCAGTCGGTTCATTTTCCTTCAAAAGCACAACAGCCGTCGTCATCGTCATCATCTAATACCATACCAGATATAGTACTGACAGGTACTCAAGCAACATTGGCAATATTTTTAATAATTTAGATTAATTATATGCAGTGTCACGTTCCTGCATGTAACAGAGGTATTTATTTGTTTTAATGATAATTTATACAGCACTGTCACAAAAAGTATCACAAGAGCACCGAACGTGACAATTCATGTGTAGTAGTTTGAGAAACGCAATGTCTCCAATAGAGTCTGTTGCAGAGAGATTTCCCTTCGCAGGTCATCTGGAATAGAATTCCTGAGTGATGAAGCGTCTTGTATGTGTTTGCCAGATCCCAAGAATAGAATCAGATGATGGCTGTAGTGTCTTCCTCTGCTCATTATTATCCATAATCAGGGTGTATATCGAAGATTGTCCAGAGAGACATATTTCAAGAATTTTCCACTCTTTCAAGTAACCTTTGAACTTTGATTTGATCTTCAGCAAATGGAGAGGATCTCGGGTGAAACTGCTGGTTTGATGGTTTGGCCAAAAGAGATTCAGGGGAAAATGAAGCGCACGGTTGAGTTTATAACTGACTGGAGTTTTTGAATTTGGTAGGAATGCATTTTAATTAGGTATGGGTACTATTGGTTACTTGGTCCGAAACCTATCTGTGATTTTCTAGAAAAAAAAGCATGTAGAATGTTTGTTCTGCAATCAAACCTTATTAATGTCATTGACTATTGAAATTGTATGTAAACAGAGTTAATGTTATCAGCACTTGATTGGCTCATGTGTGCATATATTGATTAGTGATAATAAAGTCATGTAACATTAAAAGGCTCAGTGGAGTAGACAGAGTCTGTAAATATGCAAAAGTAAACATCAATTAATTTAAAGCTGTCCAAAACTTACACAGCATAAATACAAAATTATCTTTCATAAATTAACAAACAAATAATGAATTATATTAATCTATGGATCCATAGTTTTCAAATTATTTGTGCTTGATATTTTTGATTTTGCTAGAGTTATTTCAGGACATGTATGACATCATTGATGACATCATCAAGAGAAGAAGAGTGAAATGATCACAGGTCGCTTACTGAGGATAGATGACAACAGAAACCACAAAAGAATTGTCAAAAAGAAACCAGAAAGGAAAAAGGACAAAGGGAAGACCAGAATTGTCTGGATGACGACCTCAGAGGCAGTGGATTATCTATTTACTGGAAGACAGAGGTTGACTCCTGAGGATTTTATAGCCAGAGACCAAGAACAGTGGAAGGACATCGTAGAGAAATCAGTGACTTGAAACAGTCGAGGGACGATAACTTGACGTTACATTTCATGACTCTGGATGGCGATTGAGTCTTCTGTAGAAGTTCCATCATTTGAATGAATTATTTGAGTTGTTGTTGTTCTTCTTCTTCTTCTCCTCCTCCTCCTCCTCCTCTTTCTTCTTCTTCTTCTTCTTCTTCTTCTTCTTCTTCTTCTTCAGCCAATTGCACTTCCAGTGGTGCATAGGCCACAAACAAGATCCTTCCATTTCACTCGATCAGCTGCCAGATGTTCTAGTTCACTCTCAGTTCAATTCTTATTGAATTATGATTATTATTCAATTCAATCCCGGTGTATTCATTTTCTTTATGCTCTTTTTCTAATGATCTTTTCCATGTGTTTCGCTGTCTTCCTCTTTTCCTTTTTCCTTGGCAGCTCCACTTCTGCATTTGTCTTGTGATGTTTTCAGTCGGTTTTCTAAGTGTATGTCCTAGCCATCTCCATTTCCTCTTTTTGATTTCTTCAGTTATTAGTTCTTGTTCTACTTTATACTAAACTACTTGGAGTGAGTCTCATTTTATAGGAAATTATTGATTTTTTTTCTTCAGTTTTTTAGTTTATTTTCCTGTTTATTAATATACTTAAAGTACAAAATTTTAATAAATTGAAATTTTTAAAATTTGCATTATTGATGAACTATGTAAATGTTGGTTCTGAAGAATAGAATTGACTTAGTTAAAATATGTATTGTAAAATATTTTCTCATCGCTTGCTTAGAGAATTATTTTGAGTAAAGTTTTTGATTATTTCCGCAGCTGCCGATCTTTCATTATACGCCAACCAAGCCATAATGGATATTAAAAACACAGGTAATGATTTTTGTCTCCTTGTGAACTTGCAGTCTGTTAGAGATTATAACCTTGTTGTGATATGTTATCATAATTATTAATAAGTGTTTTGTAATAATTAATCTCTGACTCTTTCTTACAATGACTGACTCTTACAATCTCTGACTCTTTCTTACTCTTTCTTAATAGAGTCACTGTCTGAAGCTATCTCATTACTCATACCCTAAGCCAGTAGCTATATTTGGTGAAGGCTAGTTAGGTCACTTGTTGACTGGTGGCAACATTATAATACATTTTGAATTAAAAGAGTTTACTTTAGCAGATGTCAATATTTGGCCCTGATATTAACTGGAAATCATCGTTATTAGAGGGAGTGACATTATGTGGATATGATTGTATAGGTCTGTTCGAACAGTGTACTTGCCATATATCCATATTAGGCAGTGTTTGTGATGCATTTATCTCTTGTTTAAGTGCATTATGATGTCTGTGGTGGTTTCTTTCTTAACCCGTAAACTGCCGGAACCAAGTTTACTTATTACACTGCATATAGTTGCAACATATCTCTTATGTTTAAGGGTTAAGTTCTCGCAATGTGTGACTTACTTTTTTTTTCTCTAGGAGTGAACCCTCTCTGTCGCCGTCTGTCACTCTCTCTCAGAGTGATTTGCTGTCAAGAGACACAGCCAGCCTCTTGTCATGTCTTGGTGACTCGTTTGACGCCGACATGCTTACGACGGATGACTTCCTTAAGATTGGACTTGACCCCCTGGAACTCGAGGAAATCCGCATGCTATCCGATGCCAACATCGTCGCCGATCCCGCGACGGAAGACTCCTTTCGGTTGGATCGGATGTGAGATAAACTTGGAGTCGTTGGCCATCTTTGCTGGACCCTTTTCTCTTCTGCCTGGATGTAACGGCTGCGTCTGTTGAGAGACTTGTGTCGTCGCAATTTGTTTTTGTATTTGTTGCAGGAAATAGGAATTTACGGCACTAGTTTTCAAATTGAAAGCGAAAATATGATTCTGTTTTTGTCTGAATGCATTTTTCCATTACTGAAAATTTTTTGCTGATGGTCTGTTATTGCATGCGGTCTGATGAATGAACTCCATACCAAGACAGTGTATTGTGGTTGCTGCAGTGTATTTAAGTTATTTCACAGTGTAGTGAAGTCATTAGTCATGGTTACATGTGACTGAAATTTCAATTCTAATGTCAATTCTGAAGATAGTTGTTATGCAGAACTTGATGCTGTAATTATGATGTCATTTTATAGGATTTTAGCTGATTGTGTAATTGAATGCATTTTCAAGGAGGTTTTCGAATTGGACGTAGCAGGAGGCGAGGCATATAACGGAGAATGCTTGTAAATTGAAATTAGTGCCTCACATGAAAAAGCGCTTGTTATTATGTTTTTGAAATGAGGAACTGATGTTCAGCAGATGCAGTTTTTGCTTGATGTGTTTCTTAAATATTTAGGATAAACCAGGTACAAATCAATCTCATGACTTTTCTATGAGACCTTGCTTTTTCAGCAATCAGCCAATCAGGTGTCATCCATCAGCGATGGTTGAGCAGCTCCACGAATGACATTTTTCTTTCTCTGTCTTGTCATCTTAGCGGCTGTGTTTTATTTAGTAGTGTGTGTTCTTGGTGTGTGGCGTGTTTCTTAATTAGAGGAGAGATTTGCATGGGTCCAGATGGATTCCCTTGATCCTACTTTTTAAAAAATGTCTCCATCCAAGGAAATGTTTTGTCAAACTCTTATCTAAATTGCTTTATTTTGTGTCAGTAAATATTTATTTCAGAATTGTCTTATTGTATTTGGCAATTTCATTGGAAAAGACTGTCCTCTTCTCTTCCCTGCCTTAGGACATGGTATGCTATCATTAGACAATTTAATAACATAAATAGCAATCAGCTTGTACAAAATGCTGACACCTATATTTTCAAGGCATGACACACATATCAAACTTTGCAGGTCCACAGAAAACTTTTCTAAATCTGTGTAATCACCATACTTAGTTTCAGGCAAAGCTCATGCTTGACAAACATGTTCTTTTCTGTGGCAGAAATTTTGCTGTTCTTCAGTGAATGGAGTGGAGGATATTATTTCAATTTTGGTGAGCAGTATGGTCATATAAATAATAATATAAATATAATTCTGTAGATGAATTGTAAATATACAAATTGATCCAAAGAAAACTAGTAAATGAGTAATTTAGCATCACCAGAGTCTGATCTCCTTACGACCTGCATTTCAGACTAAAATTCATCAAAGAAATTGGTGTCTTGCTGTGTTGTCTCAAAATCACTTCTTGGTTTTGCCATTCAAATGTATAAGATAATAATTATATATATATATATATAATATATATATATATGCTGTTTTAGCTTGAATGCAAATTATTTATTATAGTTATTAACTTATTATTCATCACAGCCATAAAGTGTATAATGTTTGTGCAAAATAATTTGCAAGAGCATTTGCAAGTACAATGGCTGTTGGTAAACCAGTGAAAATGAAAGAAAACTGTTGCTTTGGAAAGCGAGCCACAACAGTTGTAGATTCAGCTTTAAATGTTTTAAAGTATTGCTTCAGTCCAAGTTAAGAGTTTCTTGTGTTCTTGGACAGTATTTTAAAGTCAGTTGCAAGAAACTGTTGTAGAACCTTACAGATATTGGCAATTGATTGAACTGGCGGCAACAATTTATGAAGTGCAACTTGGTTTCATAAAAATTGACACTGCAGTCAAGTAGTCACAAATGAATCAGTGTCCAATGTCAACTCAGTGTACATGCAAGTGGCAAAGCACTGTGCTGCTGTAGCATATTCGTTACATCAAGTCTGTAGTCTTGCAGAAATTAGATGAGGGGCAGTAACGGTCGAAACCTGTGCAGCCAGAGTTATTCCCTTTGGAAAAGCAACGTGGTATTGAGATGAAATTCATTGCTTGAGAATTGAATAGAAACTCCATCTCTGAATCGGTAAAATGATGAAATAAACACAGATAAATTTAGCAGAGTAGCTGTGGTCTTCCGTACGCTTAAGGTTCATATGAGGGACTTTTCGTGGCTAAATGTCAGGATTCAGTTTATGAAAAATATCTACAGAGTAGCTGCATCCGTATGCAGTTTTTTAGATCTTTTGACATTCCTGATCTTGCAATGCTCATTTCTGTATATTGACCGAGCAATATCCTTAACAGAATATACAACAACTGCAATCAGAAGAAGCTGTGTTTCATGTCATTTGCTAACGTCTTGTATTTGCTTTCACTTGTTCTGCACATTTGAGGATGTTTGCTTTCTTCTGTTGATTGTATTTTGCGACAAATTCATTTGGGATCCTGTAAGATTTTGATAGTTGATTTGTAAAATAGAAATCCTATTGTTCTCAGTGCGATTCAGAAATGATGACAAAATATTTGAAATCTTTTGAGCAAAACATGTCTAGATTCTTTCTGTATATTATCTTTTCCAGTACATTGACCATTTGTCCAACAATGTTGGCCGTCTATTGCATACTCTGTGTATTTATTATTACCGTGCAGTGGACATTGACGTTGACAAATCTAGTTCTAATTTATTTCTCTGATGATGGCTTCCTTACCAAAGATTTAAAGATTCAGATTTTTCATTTTGTTTCTGATCAGCTTTGTATCTTTGACTGAACGCATAATTCAATTTAAATTTGAACATGAACCAGTGAATTGAGTCAAGCTTCGATTTGACTAAAACTTTACGATCTACTGGTTGTCGTTGTTTATTGCATTGTGACCAAGTGTTCCATTTGGTGTTCTTTACACTATTGCCACATTTACTACCGTAACTGCTGATACAAGTTGCTGCATTGTGTTCAAAAGTTATCACCTGTGGTGGATATCTTGATAATTATTCATTTGCATACTGCTTTGATTGCATTTTTGTCCAACTGAACTATTTGCATTCGTACCAAAACACAGACTGACTCACGGAGTATTATCTCCAAGGACATCTTGATGGCTGAATTTCTGACACCTTTGCATATTCTGGAATTGAGTTTCAATTAAGTTGGATTGCTTCTAGATGAACGATGATGATGATGCTTGAAGCGAACACTTATAGCCAGATAACCTTACCACTGACTGGCATGATCACTGATGGGCTGTGTGCACTGCACTCATTTGCAATGGATACTTTGGCATCAGTTGATAGCTGACCGGTTCGTGGTCATCTAACAGTACCTCTGCTTCTGTAACAACTATTGTTTTTGTCGAATAATGTCAGGGTAGTTTCTAAGATTAGTCACATGTGGGGGTTGTACCTCAATTAAGTTACCTGTGTCTCAGGTGTGTGTATATATGTGTGTGTGTGTGTGTGTGTGTATGTGTGTGATAGCTGCTTTGAATATGAGCTTCTGCCATTGTATTTTATTTTAAGTTTTAAAGGCCTCCAATATTATTGATCAAAATATTTAAAACACATTGTGCAAAGCATTTTATGGGAGAAAATATATCCGGATATTTAATATTTATGTTGTTTCAAGGTAAAATATTTGGACTTTTTGTGCTTGAGCAAGTGAACTCACTGAACTGGCTAATGAGATTAGAATCTGGTCTAAAGGTCATGTTTGTGTTCTTTGTCAGTCTGTGTGGCGATGTGACCACTTCTATTACATTGTTTTTTTTGGCCGGTCTAATAGTCTCTGTTACTAAGTCTTTGTTCATGAATCCAAAAATACTTTTGTCAGATGTTGACAAATGCACTGGTTAGATCCTCACATTTTTCTGTAAGACCTGTGCACATTAAGACATTAGCACAGAGGAAATGTGGATGGCTGGAGTGGGGTCTATCCAAGCGGGGACAGACAATGGCCTAGCCAAGGGGGTTGGGGGTTAAAACCCCCTTGGTTGACTGACTCAAAATTGTTTTATTGCGTACTATTATTCTGTGGGTGGAGGGGTGCCAAAATTTGGTTTAAGGTAGAAAGAAGCAAACATATGAATATGTTTGTTTAGGTTGTCTCATGTGCTCAAAAGCTATATTATAACTGACTTAGCCAAGCACAAAATAATAGGTGACGACCTTTTTATTTGTCAGGATTTTCGAAGCCGGGAAATGGTTAGTCATAACCCCCTTCGGAAAATCCTGGATACTCCACTGGGGACAAACATATGTTGCTCAGAAGCAGCAGGACCATGTCTTGTTTTTAGAATGAATACTGCAGTTTATCATAACATATTTAACGTGTTAATGCAGCTTGGCAAGGTATCTTTTTATCTTTGAAAGTCACATACTGAACAACTTGGTGTTGACATGCCACAAAGAAAATATTTTGAATGGTCATCTTTTTATGATGTGTTAAACTCTGGTGAAATTGTCACCAGTAAACTCTTGTAGACGGCTTTTGTGCACGGCCACATTGCCTGGGCCTTCAAAACAGGCAACAGGAGTTGGTCAGAAGTGGACAGATGCAGAGAGTAGCACTCTGTCAATGTTGTAAATGGATGATCCCTGTATTTCTGCTGTGCAGATTTGTAGTATTTTACAATTGAGCTATTTTAGTTTTGCTGTTTGATTTGCTTGAATCTTATAATGGATCATAAATTGCCAGAGACGTAGCGAGAGTATCCGGTGCCCGAGGTCAAAGTGTACTGTTGGCGCCCCCAACACTGCTGACGAGCAAGAAAAAGGTCGTCACATCGTGTTCCCTCAGCGCCCCTCAACTCTCCACTGTGCCCCTCTCTTCCTTATACTCCTAACGGGCAAAAAAGTCACCGCACTTGTTTATTCTTATTTATTATGTATTTAACTGTTTAAATTACCCCCAAACCCCGATTTTGACGCCCCTCACCTCAGCACCCGGGGCATGTGCCCCCACCTGCCCTCCCCTCGCTGCGCCTCTGTAAATTGCTATTTTATTTCAACTGAATTTTGCCATCAGCATTCAATTGAAACACACGTGACTGGTCTAATAGTCTTTTGCCATTTAATGTAAGACATTACAGATGTTCAAGCTATTTCAGTAATTTGACATTTTATTGAAGCAAAACTTTTGCACTAGTTTCTTAGATATATTGAGCTGTGACTGATATAGTTTTCTGTTTTTTGCTTTTGCCGATCAGTTTGCTGCTATCGTGAATTAACAAAAGTAAAATCAATAAGACAATGAACATTCATTCAAGTGATGAATTTTCAATAAAATGTTGCATATTACATCACCGTATTGATGTAAGAGCAGTCTGCAGGAGTTAAGCAACATAGCTTTAAACAGATAAGAATGGAAGCAAGCTGTTGTAAAATTGGCATCAGGTCCTCATAGGCATAGATCAAGGATCCCATATAATGGGCCATATTAATATTATAGATGGTTGGGGTGGCAGTGGTCATATGCAGTTTACAAGTTGTCAACTTGTCACAAATGTAGGCATGAGCTTAGAATTTAAGTGGATTACATAACTCAGGACTTAAGATTATGGTAGATAGATAATAACATTGAAGGGGCTGTTCATTAATTACGTCAACAAAGTAGAGGGAGGGGGTTCAAAAAGTTTGACGGTTGTTGACAGGGGAGGGGGTCAAGATAAGTTGGTGTCAGCAATTTCATTTTTTTGCAAATAATCAAAAATAGGTAATTTCATGCAATACTATTTATTGCACTGGGAAAAAGCCTGACAAGTGACAAGCCAAAAATGTCATCACCACCACATTCTGACACTTGATGAGCCAAAAGGGGAAGTCTCATCACTGCAGAAAATAATAGCCTTCTAAACATTTTAGGGGACCCGTCACTGACCTTAGGTAGGGGTCAGAAGTTTTTGACATAATTATAGGAGGTGGTCACTGAAAGTTTGACAGTTGTTGACAAGGTGGGAGGGAGTCAAAATTGTCTATAAATAATTGTTGACATAATTAATGGACAGCCCCTTATTTGCTAGCGGTTGTTGAAACCGATCTTGAACACATACGCTATACATGTAGATGTAGATGGTAATAACTAGCTGCTATTCGGGTTTATGTATAACCCCAGTCGTTGGATATTCACTGTACTTACTGTACTTATCATTTGAGTTGTCGTGAAATGCTTGAGATTTTATTTGTTTAACTATGTTTCTCCGTAACACATCAAAATTCACAAGCTCTGATCAATGAATTATTACTTATTATATTTAATTGGCTCTGATACTTAGGCACGTAATGAGAAGCAACAAAGACATTGTAGAAGTATCTGTGGTAACAAGACTACCGGTTGTAGAAGGCACAAGGCAATGTGACAGATAGATAGGCCTAGTTTATAGATAGCTTATGACCTACATCATCATAATAGAGCATTAAAGTGACTTAATTAATTGAACAACTGAAAACAATGTCAAAAAAGATTTTAAAAATCTAGTGGTACATAGTTATCATAAGTACTGTACAATGAGTAGGAACATCAAGCACATCAAAAAGGGAACAAAGTTCCTGCAGGTAGACCAGAACTACCTTGATTAGATAACAATATCACTGAATGGAGTGGCCTTTCTGAATCAGACCTACGTGCAGTTCAAAACAGAAGACAATGAACGTCACCCGTTTGTACAGCCAGCCACGATGACATAGCAACGATGGCGTCAAACATGATATGACAATATTTGTATCATTTGAATGCATTTACAAAGAACAGGCGAGTACCGCTTTAACATTCAACTCTTATCAAATATTCAACACTGTAGTTAATTGGAGAAATTTTTAGCATTTAGTCACAGTATCAAAGTCTTAAATTAGTTTTACTTTCTTTTCAAACGTATTTGTATTCTTTCCATTTCCCCCTCAGAAGCAGTTTGTTTAGCAGCCATTTGATGTGTTGCTAGATGATTACCTGCTTTCTTAATTATATGTCTTAATCATAGGAAGCTGTTTGTCAAAAGAATAAAAAATGAAATCGTTTCAATTTAGAAATGCAAATTTGAAGATAAGAATTTCTGACAAATCTTTCAGTTCAATGTAGGCTAATGAAATTTAGTAAATCAAAGGTGCTTCGCATTGTCTAGGCCCTATGTAGGATATATAGAAGCCAATTAAGTGTCTGTGTCAGTTACTGGTTTAAGAAGCTTTGTAGGATAACCATTAAAGATTCTCATGTAGCCTACTTTTCATGTATATCTGTAACTTGATGTGTGCGTGCGTGCGCGCTTGCGCGCAACTGCTTTACCAGACAAGCAGTTGCATGTACGCCATAAATTCTCGCTCACAGTCAGGGCGCGATTTGTAGGGGGAAAGGGGAGATTTCCCCCCACTGCCCAACTGCATCCCCCTACTGCTACATCCCCCACCACTACATCCCCCACTGCTACACTTCCCCAACAACTACATCCTCCCAAGCTCGACATATCCTCCCCCACTGCTCCAGGTCACAAATCGCACCCTGCTCACAGTACCCGCTTGAGTATGACTTAGACATTGCCGACCAAAGCTTATGTTTTCTTTATATTTAATGCATGATCACCGACAGGGAGTCTGTAAGACGGGGAGAGATCGGTGGGCACAAAACCTGTAATGGACCATACCTTGCAATTTTGCATGCAGCCTCCCTGTCACCGATTAATTAAAGGGGAAATGAGCGGATCTCTTGTGATTGATCGGTATGAGTTTTGCATGTCCCTGTGTACACTGTACAACTGCTTGTTTTACCAGGCCCTACCTGGATCTACAACCACGGATTATGGAGTTGACCCAAATTGAGCGCTCGTGAATAAGTTGATGCACAACGCCAAGCTTGGCTAGCGCCATAGAAATAATTATTTGGTCGACTTAAGAGTTAAGACTTACTTAAGGACATCTTACATACTCTTGATTAGGCTTTAAGATCAAAAATTAATTTTCTGATTTGCTGGATCAAATGTGCAAACAAGTGAATTCTTAGTTAAATGTAATAATAATTGTCTAAGAAGCGAAGACATCTGAAAATAAAGGCAGCGTTTGACGGTATTACCAGAGAGTATCGCTGTTGTGGTATGTGAATCTAGCAGGCTACTGTAACTGTGGTAACGCATGCATACTACATACCGCCTCACTGCCCTTCTGATATATTGGCTGATCAGTCACCTTTCCCATAGATATTTTGAGAAAGGCTAAGCTCCTAAGAATAAATAACTACGGTTGTATAAAAGCGCTATATAAATCCACGAAAGTTTACTTACTGCCAGTTACTGGTATTCCGTCGGAAGCCCACCTCACCTGAGCAAAATATCGATTAATACGCCGATTATACGACAAAGTGTGAAGGAAAAAAACGGATTTTTAAAGAAAATAAATTTTTCTCGCAAAATATAAAATTTGAAGCGCAGAAACTTCTTCACTTTATTCTCTTTATTTGTTCTAAGTTAACACTGAAAATGAGCGAACTCAGTCAGGACGAGGTGTTATTTCTCTCTGATGTTCTGTTGATTATTTGAAATTTTACTATAAATGGTGCTGCAATTGGCGTGTAACAAAATCCAAAAACTAAATGTATTCGCAGCTTAATCAGTCCAATTTGGTTTATTTAAAAATTGCTGTTTGCTGCAATTTTTGCGATTTAGAAGCTTTGGCTAAATATATTTGTTCTGAAAACAGCTGATTCATGAACCATCATCATTATCGTCTTCTTGTTCCTTCATGAACTGAAGTTGACGTGACAGCATGATTTTCTTTTCTCCAGCAATGTCAATCCTGTGTCTTCTTGACCGCTGCTGACATTTTCTGTTCTGTCCACTTCTCTACATCATCCACCCATCGTCTCTTTGGTCGCCCTCTTTGTCTCGTTCCCGGCATCATTCCTTGCTGGATTTTCCTTCCCAGCGTTGACTCAGCGTTGCTGTACCGCTGTACGTGCCAGAAATATTGCAGCTTCCTTCTTTTGCACATGTTGAACCGTCTTTCAGTATCTGAGAGTTGCAAAACCTCTTAATTAGTTTTATTATCGGCATAACTTATGCATTGCTTGGTGCATAATGAGTACACTTCAAAAGACTCTATTATTTTCTGTATTTTTTCTTCAATGTCCAGCTTTTGGTTCTTTCCCGTTATCCGGACCCCAATAGAGGGATGGTGTAGTCGGCGTTAGGGTTAGGTTAGGATCAGGGTTATGGTTAGGGTCAGGGTTAGGGTTAGGGTCAGATTCCCGACCAGCCATTACACTTCACTGGGGTCCAGATAACGGGAAAGTACCCAGCTTTCACATCCATATGATGCTGTACAGGGTGGGATTTGTAGGGGGGGATGCCAGGGATTATCCCCGTCACTGGTTTGTGATATCCCAGGCACTGGTTTACAATGTGTCATCCCAGGGTGGGATGTCTTTATCCCCGTCACTGGTCCAGTAGTTGTTCAGAGCAGTCAAAGTGAGACTGCTACGGCAGGATCGACAGAGCTCTGAACACTTAATAATTGGTGCGGCATGGTGCCTGCCAGCGTCAGTCATTAACAGAAAGACTGATGGAAATTTTGAAGGCGCCGAGAGTATGTTTTCACATTTCAAATCTTTCGCTATTTTGCTAAGCTGGACAGTTGCAGGGCTGCAGGCTGATATTGCAAGTTTGCAACTGCAACTAAATATATACAGGAATCACAGGATAGTAGCCTAATGTCTTGCTCAAAAATAGATTCTAAATGTTAAAATTGTTTCAGGTTTGTATCATTTTTATGTGCTTTGCAAAACCTCAACATACTGGTTATCGCAAGTTTTCACTGAAGCCTGAATCCCCGATCGAGCAGGGAATGTGTATAGGCCGACTCCTGAGTCCTGATGACTCTGAACGTAAACAAAGGCACCTCCCGGACGCGGATGTAGAACTTTTGAGATTTGTAGACTTTGCAAAATTTTGCTTAATGTGAGCATTCCCCCCTCCTCCAATTCAAAGCACACCGGCCAAATAGGCCCATTTTATGAAATGAAAACAATAAATAATATTGGCTACGTAAGCTGCAACTATATGACATTTAAGTGTCACCAGCGACGTTCTTTTACGACAAAAATGCACCAAAATCGTTGGCGGGGCCCGCCCCGAAATCACGGGGAGCTCACGGCGCCCCCAGACCCCTAGTCGTCAGACCCCGCCCGCCACTGCTTTGCACATCAAATCCCACCCTGATGCTGTACTCCATGTGACACTTTCTATTATTCTCTTCTTTTTCTAATGCTGATATTATTATCTTTCCATATGTTTCTCATTTTTCTGATGACAACCCTTCGGTTTGTCAGTCTGACATTTATTTCCTCTTCTGACAGTATTGCATCAGAAGACTTTCTGATAGGGTGGCGCCAAAGTATGTAAACGTTTCCACTTGCGCCAGTAACTTCTGATCCACCTTGATGGAAATTTTGTCTCCTTTTGTTGTCATTACTTTTGATTTCTTTGCATTTATTTGAAGCCCATATTTCGCTCTCGCTTTTTCCACTCTGCTTACTAGCTCTTGAAGTTCCTGTGCGCTCGATGCTAGCAAAACCACATCATCTGCATACCTTAGATTATAATGGTTAGTCCTCCTATTTTGCATCCTCTTTGAACCCTTCCAAAGCCACACGCATTATCATTTCTACTATTATATTAAACAGATGTGGGGATATTGTGCAACCTTGCCTCACACCCTTTTACAGGGTTTTTTGTAAAAAATATTTTCCAGAGCGCAACAGTCGGAAGTCACTTGTCAACCTGACGTAGTCATGTAGCTATATATATATATATATATATATATAATTATTTGTTTATATATATATATAATATGTATATGTTACAGTCAAAGTGTGAAATCAGGCAATGTTGACATTGCCTGAAAATTTTAGGCACTGTTGACATAAGCCGTTTCACTCGGGCAATGTAGACATTGACTGAAATTTTTAGGCATTGTTTAACAATGCCTGAAATTTGCTCAGATTTTCTACACACTTTGCCTGAAATCTTTATCCATGGTGGAATAGCACTGTATATGGAGCTATGCATGCACCATTGTGTACAGAAGCGTACAGGAGGGAGGATGGGGAGGGGGGTCACGACTGAATTTGTACATATGCTCATTCAAATTTATAAATAGATAAAAGTGTGTAAAAAATCTGAGCAAATTTCAGGCATTGTTAAACAATGCCTAACAATTTCAGTCAATGTCGACGTTGCCCGAGTGAAACGGCTTATGTTGACATTGCCTAAAAATTTCAGGCAATGTCATCATTCCCTGAATTCACACTTTGACTGTAACATATATATTTCGAACTAGTTATGATTCTGTTTTGACATTGTAATGTGTTCACGAAGTATTTATGGATTAGTTACCACAGTAATCTTAACTTTAATAATAATAATAATAATTATAATCAATACAATACAACAATGTACAATTTTCTATTTAATAATTTAATTTTGCAAAAAACCAGTCTTCGGATTTTCTGGAACGAGGCGCGGATTTTCCGGAGCGCCGCTCCGCCTTGCTCCGGCACAAAAAAGCCCTGCCCTTTTTGATTTTGAACCATTCTGTTACTGTCCCCATTATTCTTATGGCACCTTTTTGGTTTTTGTGCAAACTTTTTAGCAATTGATCCAGGTGTGCTGGAAAACCCATCTCAAGCATTATATGCCATAATTTTTCATGAGGCATGGAGTCAAATGCTGTTGTGTAATCAATAAAGCAGATGTAAAGTGGCTGTTGAAATTCTTTTTCTTTTTCCATTATTATTCTTAAGTTTGTTATGTGATTCCTTGTGCCACATCCTTTTCTGAAGCCTGCTTGTTCTACTGCAACCTCCTTCTCCATTTTATTGTCTATCCTCTCCAGAAAGACTCTTAGCAATATTTTATTAATGTGTGATATCAGGGCTATAATTTTGTAATTGTTGCATTCGTTTTTGTCTCCTTTCTTTGGTATAATTATTGCTTTCAGCCAATCATCTGGCCACTTCCCCATCTGTCAAATTCTAATACATAATCTATGCATAATGCTGATTGCCTCTTCTTTTCCCAATTTGAGTAATTCAATTGGTAATTCATGAATGAGTTGGCTTTAATTAAAGTGTTAATGAAATCTGTTGGGAGGAGATGCCTCTGGCCGAAAATTCAGCTGGAGCTTGGAAAAATGAATAGCCTGACCAAAAATGGGAGAATGCGTTAAATTGCTTCTCTGATCAAAAATTCAGTGACAGGACTTGCTCCTTGGGACATTTTGCCCCAGTCAGGACCATTGAATGAATTGTTCATAAGACAGTGAATAAATACTCCATTTAAATGACCAAATAATGCAGAAAACGCAGAGAAATAAGCTGCACTGATGAATTTCGGTAATCATTTACCTTAAGGGTCCAAATTTATAGCATTACGGTTAATGTACAGTACAAATGGTCAAATATTACAAAAAGTAATAATAATAAAATCAAATAGTGCACTTTATTGAACAAGAAAAGTAGTTTTCAGCAGAACAAATGTTTCACAGTGGCTAATTATCAGCTACGATGTCCGAGAAGCAGCAGAAGAAGTCATCATCATTTTGGAACTTGTTTTGATAAATAGACTCATGTAAATACAACAGAAACAACTTCCTAGAAACTCTATACTACACTGCCAACATATCTTTCTTTTAGCCCACATCCAAAGATTTTCAATGCTCTGGGTGTGCACATCTGAATCATCTGGGTCTCACGTTCCGAGCCCTGCACAATCCAGCTTTCCCGGACTACCTTGCGTCTTTGGTCCTGAGACCATTGTCTACCGACAGGCGTCGACAACTAAGGTCCAGTCGAGATGTAGGACTGGTCATTCCTCCTCCGTCTCGAACGGCAAAATTCTGCGAGAGGTCGTTCAAGTGTGGAAACCCCATTCTTTGGAACGCATTACCTGGTCATGTGACTAGAGAGTCCAATCTTGATTCGTTCGCAAGGAAACTTCAAACTTATTTCTTTGAGACCTCGTATTAGTGTAAAGCGCTCTAGCCTTTGACTCTTTGTTCTTGTTTTTGCGCTATATAAATTGACTTTTTAACCTAACCTAACCTATGAAATTTCTACTGTGTATCATGGATTAGTGCATGTAGATTCCATATCCTGTTGTTGCAATGTTCTCATATGATGCCAGCCATTGGACATTGTGTGCAACCCTGGCAAGATATGTTCAAGAATGAAAGGCTTTAGCTGTACGATCTGGGACTTTGAGTAGGAAGCACTTTCCACTACCTCTTTTGACTCCCCCACTGACCCAATGACCCTCCCTCCACTGTCCCCGATGTTGCAATGAAAGCACTTGGATTTGTCTATTTCGACAACAACAGGGTCACCGTCTCCATTTTTGTATTGCTATTACTTTGGACCCCTAAAGTAAATGATTACCAAATTTCTGTCAGAGTAGTTGATATGATAGGTGCTGCTGATGTCATTATCATGGACCTTACGAGCATTAACCCTTTTACCATTCATTTATTTGTAGCGTAATGTAAAGTGGACGAGTATTCTCGGGGCAAATGGGAAAGGGGTTAATATTATGAAACTGTTTCAGTTATGTCGTAGAAGAGGAGTTAATTGACCATGTGGGGAGGGAGGCATGTCATCGTAGCCAAATATCTTGGTGCAAATCATCCAGACTGAGCCCTGAGGGCATAATGTCTTGAGGGGAGAATTCTTGAAACTGAAAAGTGAACCTTAACCCCTTTAGTGTCCCGCGCCCGACTATATGTCGGGCGCGGGAAATCGCAGCGTAGGTGGCAAGCCCGACTATAGTCATGGAAACCCTAGCTTATTCTAAAGTCATCATTTTCTTTGCCAATTGCTCAGTGTCAAGCCCGACAAATGTTGGGACTGTGTAATATAGATATCTAATCTCTGATTGGTTGATTTTCAACCAATGTCAGCTTAATAAAGACGTGTCTGCAGAACTAGTAGAGGGTTAGGCCTAGCTATTTATATCATCAAGGCTAGTAAACAATAGTGGTCTCGGCGTCTGAATTATTTTTTATAACTTTACAATCTACACAAAAAGAAAATGTTGGTACGCAAAAAGACGCGTGTTATCTGCAACCAAAATAAAACTGTTGCTTGAAGAAAGCGATAGTTCTTCGGATTTCGACAGTGACGTCGAAAGTAGCTCTGATTCCGATGTCCAGGACAATGAGGACGGCGCCGATAGCGATGACAGTCGAGATACCATCGACTATGACGTCAATTCCACATTTGCATGGACAGAATATGACGATTTGACCCGCACGCCTGCCATTTATCGAACTAAGGGTCTTCAAGTGCCAATAAGTGATACAGAGGATGTATTGGCCTACTTCAACTTGTATCTCACTGAAGATATTATTGCCCATATGGTAGAAGAAACCAATAGACGTGCTCAACAACTTGGTCAGGATCCAGCTCTAAAACGTAGATCTAGGCAGCATAACTGGGTCGATACAACACCTGACGAGTTACAAGTGTTTATGGCACTCTTATTATATCAAGGAATAATGCACAAACCAGATATAAAAATATACTGGACAACCAAGCCTCTCTTCGAAACTCCATATGTCAGGAAGATCATGGCTCAGAACAGGTTTCTTTTACTATGGAAATGCCTGCACTTTACTGACAATACATCAGTAACTACTTATCTCACTCCTGCTCACAAATCGTTTGCAAAAATAAAATGGTTTTATGAGAAGCTAGTAGAAAGATTTTCAGCTGTTTACATCCCTGAACAGAATGTGGCTATTGATAAGTCTTTGATGTTGTGGAAGGGAAGACTTGCTATGAAACAATACATACCCTTGAAGAGGGCACGATTTGGGCTGAAGTCTTATGAATTGTGTGAATCTTCATCAGGATACATTTGGAAGTCTTTTATCACCTGGGTAGAGGAATGGAGTTGCAGGATTCATCTGATGGTCTAACATCTTCTCGAATTGTCCTGACACTCGCAAATTATCTATTCGGTAAGGGATATTGTATATTCATGGATAACTGGTATTCCTCACCAAAATTGTATCGACAGCTTCACGCAAGACAGACAGATGCTGTAGGAACAGTATGGCTCAATAGAAAACATATGCCTGTTCAGCTCCAGAAGAAAGTTGTCCGTTGTCAAGTAATTGCCCGTTTCACGAATGACATGATGGCAATGAATTGGATGGACAAGAAGGAGGTCTCAGTCCTTTCTACCTTCCACACTTTTACATTTGATACTGTTCAGTCACATCGTGGTCCGAAATGTAAGCCTGTTGATGTCGTGAAATACACTAAAAACATGGGGGCCGTTGATGTGTCAGATCAGATGCTTGTCGCCTATCCAACAGAACGGAAACGTCATAAGGTTTGGTACAAGAAAATGTTCTGCCATATGTTGAATCAAGCAACACTAAACTGCTACCTACTTTATTCCAAAAACAATCCAACTGGTAAAATGAACCATCTGCAGTTTAGAACAAAGCTGATTGAACGTTTGCTGGAAAGTTCACACGATCCATTGCGAGTCCGAATCAAACGAGGACGCCCTTCATCGGAGCAATCAAATCCACTACGGCTGACAGGAAGGCACTTTCCTAAAAGAAATCCACCTACTGCTAGTAGGCAAGCAGCAACACGTTGCTGTAAGGTGTGCTGTTCACAAACTCGTCCTGATGGGAAGAAGGTCCGCAAGGAGACCGCTTTTATGTGTGTCGAATGTGATGTTCCGCTATGCGTGGACCCATGTTTCGAGATTTACCAAACCAAACTTTCTTACTAACATTGGGCAGAACTTCTTTCCTTCAGTTTTTATCAGCATTTTATAAACATTTCCTATATTGTGAGTAGTCTAGGTCAACAGACGCACATTTCAACTAATACCCATTTTTGCTAATTTTTGTTTACATTTTTAATTTTAAAAAACATTTTACAGTCATAAAGTTTCTTAAGCTTCTAATGATCATAGGAATTAAAAAAAGGCTTTTGCTGAAAAAAAATTTTTGAAAAAAAAATCCCACATTTGGGGAGAGTTTTCGAAAATTTTATTTGACACTAAAGGGATTAATGCATAAATTGCAGACAATGAATAGGTAAATTATTGCAGTGTTTAAGTATGACTCTGTAGGGGATTTTGGATGAAAGTGGGAAATGTTTGCCTTGTAGAGAATAAATTCAGTCTTTGGGCTTCATTCTTTTGTAAGCTCCAATTGTATCGCTTATGTTATTTTGTCATCTCATAATTTATCTATTTCGTTATTTTTGTGGCGCAGATGCGCAGACGGCGTCTTGCTCGCCTGGGAACCAACACCGAGTCCAGTCCATCGTCCGCTTCCTCAGTGTCTTCTCTTGGTTCTTCTAATACATGCCCAGAAGGTAAAAGGTTTCTGACCAAAGGAATCCTTTAATCAGTGTTTTATCCAGACCCTAGGCCTTTGGGATTGGGGGGAGGGGAGGAATTGGCTTGGCTGGAGGGAATGAAATTTCTTAGCTCAGAGACACAGTTCAATGCAAAAGTTTAGAATGATGAAAATTAGGGCTGCGGATATTAACAAATAATTAATCGTTAAAAATTTTAATCGATTAAATTTTTCTTTAATCGATTCATTTTTCGATTAAATTTAAATATTTTTGTTACTTATTTACTTGAATACCTACTTAGCTTACTATATTTCTAGTTAATTCAGACAACAATGTCGACTAATGAAAGCAGTGCTGCAGTTAAACATTTAAGTGGAGAGATGAGCAAGCACTTTTGTTTTGCTTTTAAGCTAACTGCTAGGGATGTGAGCTCGGAAATTTCCTCTGGAATTATTCCGGAAATTTTCGGAAAAATAGTGGTACTTTTCCAGAATAATTCAGGAAAAGTTGATTATTATTAATTATCATTATTATTATTATTATTACTGTTTATTATTATTTTATTTATTACTATTACTACTATTTATTACTATTTTTTAATATCATTATTACTATTTATTACTATTCATTTGTTGGGCATTTGTTAGCAACTGCCAGGATTGTAGCGCTATATAATGTTTTTATGGACATGCACGCGGAATAATTCCGGGCATTCTACTTTTCCAGAAAAGTTACAACCCTACTAACTGCAGATGGCAAAGTAGACAATAGGGCCTATGCAGAGTTGCAATGCAAGGAGATCAGCTAAAGGCTATATGTAATTATTTTAATAGAAATTAATCGATTAAAAAATTTTCCGATTAATCGAACAAGAACATTTTAATCATTACCAGTCCTAATGAAAATTAATCAGTTGCAGAGTCTCCAGTGACATGAACTGTATGATTATTTGACAGGTAAACACCATTATAGGCATATCATGATATAAATAATCTTGTTATTTCAAATGAAAAGTTCATAGTCAGCAACTACAAAAATGATGGGATAGTCTAACAGGCTTATAGAGAAAATGAGTTTGACATGTAAACATTGCTTTTGCAAACAAACTAAAATGTTATTTGATGCACCACTGACTGACTGACACTCTTCTTCTCTGGTGTGACGATTGAATTGCTGTCTGAATCATGTGTATATTCTACTTATTAGTGTATAATCATATCGTGTTCTCTTCAGACTATGGGCTTATCATAAAGTAAATACAGTTTAACGCATTTAGAAAGTAAAAGATTATAACTGTTAGTTTACTGTACACAGTTTTGGAAGCACGTGGACCCTAACAAACGCTTTATTATTTACTTTATTAAAGTTATTATTGTAATACATGAAGTTTATATAGTGTTTATCAATGATGGCATAATGAAGCTGCATTGTGTCTATTGGCATATGAAATTAAATGGAGGTATTTTACATTGCTCATTATGAGTGATGCATGTATTGTGTACAGTTGTTCTTTCCTAGGATTCGAGTAAAGGTAAAGGTAGGTCCTGTACTCGAGTCAGAGCATTTGTCTGGTGCTAGCCTAGGCAATCAGCGACGTAGGTGGTATAAGCCATTAATCTGGGGTAGGTTGCCATTACTTTCCCAGACCCACGTTTTACCTCATTGCTTAACACTGCTCCTCATTTTGCCACCGCCCTCTGGTAAGTAAGGCTGCGTCGACCTTAGGGCTCCTGCAGGTAAAGAACCCACGACCTTCTGCTCTATCATTCAGTGTTGTTACCACTCTGCTAACTTTCTGCCCCAGGATTAGAGTAAACTATGACAAATAAATTATCTAAATCAGAATATATTTTTTATATGATTTAGTGATAGCTTTCAAAGTTCTGATCATTTTGTCTTTATTAGGAATGAGAAATAGTTTGAACACTTTGTTAATTTGTTTACTGGTTTATTTTTATGGCCAATAGTTAGTGCTGATATTTTTTGAGCCATTACTTTCAAGTACAACTGGCTGTAATTCTTGATAATGGATATTTAATTGTACTTAACTATTAGAATGGTTGGTCTCACCTATATTCATATAAAACTGCAGTGCAATGTGAATAACAAGATATTTAACAATATCTCTTTATTTTATTAATAAGAACCTTTTTGACCACATTTACATTTTGCTGATAAAGTGAAATGTTTATACTAATGATTTAAAATAAGTATTGAGCTGGAAGATAAGATTGAGTTTACCATGGTTTAAAATGAGATTAAGAATTTGGGAAAAATTTCTTTTTATTAAATGAATTGATAGGCATGCTTAATTGCTTATGCATCTACTGTATGGCACCAACTGATACATGTTTTGTTGTCATGCTATCCTCTTAATCTTAATTTGTATTAATTTGAGCATAGTGTTTATATGACACAGAGTAAGTAGTTTCATATTGATGATTATTTTAAGACTCACGTTGTGTTTTAGAGCCAAGGAAAAGCGAAGAGAAAATAGCAGATGCAAATGGAGTGATCAGGGACAGGTCATTGAATCTAACTTCACTTATTAATATTTGTCTAATTGAAGTCTTTGAATGAACTTTCTCAAGAATGAAGTGTGAAGTGCTGTACAATCCATTTTCAACCAGGCAGTAAATATATGTCTTCTTCTTTCTTTCTTTCTTTCTTTCTTCCTTTCTTTCTTTCTTTCTTTCTTTCTTTCTTTCTTTCTTTCCTTCTGTTGTTCCTTATTGGGTTGAATGATGAGTCTGAATGAATACCTTCCACTTCTGTCTGTTTCGTGGTGTTTAGATGAGGTTCAATATTTGTATTACTTAGTAAATATGTACAATTTCATAGTTTGTTTTGATAATGGAGATGGCTTTCTTAGTTTAATGGACAAAGATGAATTTAGGCTGCATTTCTTGATTATATTAATTTAGGACTTTAGTTTGAGTATTTTCTGCTTTGCTTTGGAGTTTTTGGATGGTTCTGTGTTTGATTTGTTTTTAGCTTGCAAAGTCAAATGAATTCAGAATTGGTTGCCATGGAGATTGACGAAAGTCAAAATTATGCTACAAACAATCTAGTAAATTCTAAATCTTTTTGAACTGAAATAGGAAGTAACGATGTTCCAAATAAATTGTTATACATTCTATATAATGATAATTGATTGTAATAAGGCAGTCTCGGCTAACAGATATCCGGTACTCAAAGTTGGTGTAAATTTTAAAATTGTTGAAGAGAATCAGAAAAGATTGTTGGAATGTTAAAATTCTAATTAATGTTTTTCTCTGATTCCGCTTCAAAACTTTATGTAAGCAGAATAAGAAAAGAAGATAACTAAAAATGTTTGAATTTCTAAAATGTAGCATGCAGCTTTCTTTGCATTTATGATTATGAAACTGTAATTGCTTGCACTTGGTGCTGCTTACCACCCGGTGCAGGTGTGCACATCCTCTGACCCACAGGTCACTGACCTACAGGTCACATACCACTCTCGGGTCAATCTCTTCGTCATAAGAGTTTTGTAGATTTGTGGATCTCTAGCTATGCTGTGGGTCGTGAAGATCAATTTTGGATTTGAACCTTTGCTATATTATTCTTATGCTTTAAAATGCACTTGCAATGCCTGTCTTTTGGTGGAGTTTCTCTGATATTATAGGTTTGAGAAGAATTCCAGTAGTGGGTCATTGAAGTTTTGTGTGTGGATGAACCACGAGCCTTGCTTAGTAATACACAACTAAGGTTTTAGTAATTTGGATCAATTGAATCATTCAATTCAAAGTTAGGTATTGAAAATGTATCATATCATATGCTGCCAAGTTCTCTTGGTCAGTTAGTTTGTGGCCTTCAATCGTCTAAAAGCTTGCATGCCCCAGATTGGTGCAAATGGTGTTTGCTGGTCTTTCATTAGTTTAAATACAAAGAGGTTTGAATTTTTAATATGTTTAACTTTATTATAACTACCGAATGAGTAGATTTTTGTTCAGTTAGCAGCGCTCTTTAGAAGTTACTGAAGCTTAATACTGTTTTTTTAAATTTGTGAACTATAACATAAAAACAGTTATCTAATTTGAAATTTCAGGCTAGTCAGAATTTTGAAATTAGCATCGACGCCATCTGTAGGATTTTTCGTGTTTCATTTTCAAGTGAAGGCAGTTCTTGCTTATTTCTGCCAAACACGAGTGCTCTCCTACAAGAACGAAAAAATGAAGGTTTTCAGTTTCTTACTTTTGTCTGTTTCGGTCTTGATGGCATTTTTGTTTTTATGGGATTTTAAATCTAAAATATTAAAATTGATTGAGAAATTAAACTGATGTAATTTCATGTCTGTTGATTAATTAACTAAGTTAAATAATTACATTATTATAAGGTTGATAAAAATTGCATTTTTAAAATAAAAATAAACATCGGATTTTTAAATTTTAAATTGTTTTTTTTTAAATTTAAATAAGTTTAAATCGATTTTTCCATTTGGTCAAAATCTTTACAACATGCGTTTAATTCCCATATTTTTTACCTGCCTCTATTTAAAAATAGGCAGTTGTAGGTAAAAATAGTGCATGTTAATTCCTATGCATCCAAAATAATTAATCTGGCACAATTGTGTGTGACAGTGTAAGCAACACAGACACAGTTTTCAAGCTGGTGTGATACTTTCTGCCTGTACTCTTTCATGCATGCTACTAATGCCGGCATTTCACTACCAGTCTTTACACTGCTCTGCTGCCAGTTTTACCAGTAGCTCAAGGCAGCAACCATAACACTGTAACAACTCTAAATAGCACCTCTTTTTCTGCCAGCAACTATCATTCAGTCAGTGTCTTTACTTAAAATATCAGAGATACTATCGGTAAAGGACTGTTATATATCATTCTCTAATTTCTTACTCTACTATGTATTGCTGGAGATTTGTAATGACTTTTGACTGTTATGTTTAATTAAGTGCTGACATCAGCTTCTGCGCCTTCTTGCAGGCAGCTTCTGCGCCTGCTTGCGTCTGCATGAATTGAGACAGTGGAGCTGCTGGGTAGGAGTATGCAGGCAGAGAGCATCACTGCATGCAGTGTATGCACAGCAGACATCTTCAGAACTGTATGCTGCATAAGCTATTGTCATCTGCATTTGGAAATGACCTATTTGCCCAAATGCAGCCACTGTTTGCTAGCATTCCTGGACGATTTTTATTAGGCTGATTTTTATGTTGATTTTTTCCCCTGATTTACATCGCCTCTACCCTGATTGTTATTATTATTATTTATTTATTATAATTACTTTCTTAGTGTTATTTAATTCTATAGTTAATATATTTCTAATTAGCGGAGTGGTTTTGATGTAGCATATATACTCGCAGATAGGTCAATCTTACAGATAGGTTGATAATTATTGGTCAAAAATTAAGTAATTTGCTGCGACCTGCATATAAGTTAACAAGGAAATTTTAGGAATACAGATTTCTTGAATTGCATAATTATGCCTGATCTACATTGAAATTGGGTCAACAGATGACCACTCTTTTCTCCCAACCAGACGTCTCCAGTCCAAAGGTCAGTGACTGGAGGTATTTGTTATTCCCCGAGTCCAAGCGCTTGATGGTCAGCTGCGCAGGGGTAGAGACGGCTCCTCTATTTGAATAACGAAGAGATGAGTCCCAACTCTCAAGTCATGAGTGGACCTGGGCGTTAGTCTTAGCTGTCTGAACTAAGGCCTGCTAAACAGACCAGCATATGAATAGGTGGTCCTGGGATACAGGATTTTTCACAAACACCACTGGTCAATGACATCTGTTTCCTTGTAAGTCCATGTCTCACATCTATAGAAAAGCAGTGGTAAAATTTTATGCTTTGCATAAGCGAACTTTGGTGTACAAGGAGATTGAGGAACCCAGATATGATGATCAAACGTCTTCGTGCTGTTTACGATCCCAACTAGATTGTCAACAGTGCTATATCCCATAATGCATTGTGAAGACAGCGAGGGGCATCATAATCCATCTGGACTGCTAGGCGGCCGATTGTTGACTAGAGCAGACTGTTGCCTAGATCTGGATGCCGGCCATGAAACTGGTTTGAAGCAGGACTTTCGATAAACGATAAACAGTTGGGCCGTGGGTGGTCTCGGTAAAAGCCTTGTTCTCTGTGATGTTTCGCAGCAAAAGTACTAATTAGTAGTTAGCAATAGTTTTGTTGGCACATCGCTATTTATGGACAAATTAAACTGCCACTGACGGATGGTGCCCAGTTAAGAAAGGAGGAGCAAGACACCCATTGTCTTTTGATGGACGTGTCTTTAAATAGACTTGACGTGCCTTAACATTGTAATGCATTATGCAATGTGTTTCTAAACAAAAATTCATTGGAAAATTGCATTGACTTCCAGATAAGTCAACGCTGCATTTTAAAGTGAATTTTAAGGCATAAGTGTCTCAACTTATCTGCGAGTATATACGGTACTCGTTCATGTATTGAAAGTCATTTGGCTCTTAATAACTCATTAATAGCTTCTCTGTGTCTGATTGCAGTTGAGTTACCGGATCTTATGAATCATCTGCTCATGGAAACTATCTCTGCATTTGCTGATATACAAAACCAAATCAGAACAAAATGCTTTTTGCAGAGCAGTTCTCACGAACACAAGTAAATGCTTCATTCATACAAACTGTTCTTCTAGTTTTTTCGTCACGGTCTTTAATCTTTTGACTCTTCTCTCCATGAGCTTGGTTTTACAAATGCTTTTATATAATTATTCAAATACTGACTGTTTAATGAATGAATGCTCATATCTGAGCATATTTAAAAATAGTAAAATAATTTTTGAAAGTTGCTTAAATTTGAGCAATTTCAGTGTACCTCTAATACATGCTTATATGAAATGTTTGCATTTATTGCGTATTAGCTTTCAACCAATTAGTCAACGAGAGTTTCCATTCAAGAAATGTCCGCCTTTGGATTGCACTGAGGCCAATATGTTGAACTATCTTATTGAAACCTATGAAAGGGCTGAGATTGAAGAGACAAGAAAATCAGTGGTATGCATGCTGTCAAACATGGTTGTTGTCACTGGGGCTTTTAACTTGTCTTATTCTCTGGGGCTGAGTTTGATGCAAATTTTTTAATGTGCCACATTTTCAGCTGCGATTTTTGCACAGATATGTGGCAATTTTATTCGTATTTTTAGCTATTTTCTTCAGACAGACACACACACACACACACATATATATATATATATATATATATATATATATATATATATATATAGAGAGAGAGAGAGAGAGAGAGAGAGAGAGAGAGAGAGAGAGAGAGAGAGAGAGAGAGAGAGAGAGAGAGCGTTTCTCCGCCACTTAAGACAGCGGGATTTGTATGATAATGCCCAATAATGGATTTCTTTATATATACTTTAAAAACATCAATGGGGTATGTATTATGTCTTTGGGATTTGTCATGGGTCAATCGAGGAGTAACCCTCAAGAAAATATGCTGTTGGGGGTTTTTGCATGTCATCGGTAGTGGAGAAGTAGTCGACAGAATTGCACAACTAAAAGTTCCTCTGCAGAACTCAAAATGCAACCATGACTCAGTGAGATGCTTTATATCTGACCTCTGACCTTCTTGCAAATCATTGTAGTCGTATTGGGACCTCTACTGTGTTATCATTTGGAAGAGGTGTTATATATAAATGCACTATTGCATTACAAATTCTTCTGCCTCTTGCATTGAAAAAGTCCAATTGTGTCATTGCCACTGATATATGGATGCCTTTGCTTTTGAATGGCAGCAGTGTCCGCTCCTGATTGTTAATATAAAAAATTTCTGATCATGAAATTCCGCCAGGAACTCTTAGAAATGTCCAAATGCTTTGAACGAGTTCTGTATTTGTTTACTGAATTTTTCTGCACTCTATGAGTCATGGACTATGCTTGTTACTGTTGAAATTAGACTCTCTGAAATGTAGTATTCAATGTATTGTACGTAGTGTAATTTCTGAATGCAACTGACAGAATATGACCTGACCTCACGTGGGACCATTTGAGGTCAGGCCAGGTCATTGCCTTTTGTAAAAGCGTCTTTTTTCGTTGTTTCTTAGAGGTTACAGAAGGAACACCACAATTTGATTTGCTGCATTGCTCAGAACCTGACAGTGACATTTGCTCTGAGAGTTCTTGATGGTTCATTCACTGAGTTCAGGTCCGTTGTCTTAGAAGCTTTCTGCCTCTCACTTTGTCTTAAGCAGTCTAGGAAATTAGTTTGTCATGTTTTCATTCACCAGAATTCGACGCTATATGATTCCTTTTATCAGTATTTTTTATTAAAGTCTTAATTTTAGCTTATGTGAATTTTCTGTATGGGGAGTATCATATAACAGGTTTTCTTGTATGTGTTGCATTAGTTTGTTTTATACTTTTACTTTGGTTGGTATTTTTGTAAGGTTAAGAAGCAGCAGATGATAGCATTGCATTAGCTTGCAATGTCTGAGGTCTGTTTGTGGAATTATGAGATTTGTTATGATTATTTGCCTAAGATACATAAGAGGAAGTTGCTTATTCTAATTAACCATGCACAGAATGCAATTATATTTAAGCATCATGTGTGATTATATGACAGTTCTTATTTTAGCCTTGAATGCTCAATGATGTAAATGGTTTAAGAAGCTTTCAGAGTAATGTATGCTATTGAAATGGTTGTGTTTACAGGGCTGTTGTCAACAGTTCCCTCTTGCTTCCATATCTTCTGAGTCGAAATATGCCCGCATCATTTTTAGAGAAGCTGATCTCTGTCGCCGACAGTGAAGATGTTGTTTATCGTATTTTTGAGCCAGTCCTTTGTAATCTTGTCTATCTCATTCGATGGATGTCATTGACTACGGATGAATGCCGAGAGCCTTTGAATTTACTTTCCGAACTGTGTGACGTGAAGATCGGAAACTCTCGTCCAATCTGTTCTGCGGTGGGGATTATTTTCTAGTTTTGCTCCTAAAATGCTGTAGTAGCAAGAAATATTTAAACAGTGCAAATATCAATTCCCGGATTTCCTGTTGCAGATCTCCAGTTCAAAGGATTTATGTGTCAAACTCACCTTGCTATTTGAGCCAAATGTCCAGAACTTAAAACTCAAGTCATGCCAAATGCATTGATAAGAAGAGGAAATGTTGTATTAAATTTGTGATTTCCAAACCTTTTGATTTTTTTATGGAAATTTAAAAGATTAAATGGTTTGAATAAAAAGGTTTTAAAGAAAAGTCTGACTGAACAGTGGAGAAAATTGATTGTAATGCTTGGGAAGTATTGAGCCATTTGGTCAGACAACAACAAAATTGCCAAAGAATAATAACCAGTTATTAAAATTTTTTACAGAACTTGTCTAAATCAATTGGAAAATGAAATTTCACAAATTCCTATGTCATCGAGCTGTTGTGTTCATGACTCACTTCATAAGCCAATGGTTTTATGGCTACTTGACCGGTACATTTGCCGCACCTGGAATGTACGCTCGGTTTTGGTTGTACATTAATTATGCATTAGCGGGACCTGTGTTTGTAGTTATTTATCTAAATTTTGAGAATTTAGTTATTATTTTGCAATGTCAGTTTCTTTTGATCAAAGTGGGGTTCTTTGTGACTGGGAATGTGTTTAAAAGAGGAGCTTATTATCCATGGGCTGCTGAAGCACTATGACCCAATTTTTAATAATTAATTAATTGGGGTGCGGTGGAGAAGCGATAAAATTCTTGCCACGCAACTGGAGGGTAGCGGGTTCGAATCTGATTCTATCCACTGTGTAGCTACCTTGGCCAAATTGCTCACTCCGACTACCTCACGCAATTTGTCACTTTGTGAATGACCTAACAACGTGCGTTAACAGCCATTTAATAATATAATTGTGAAGTTAGACTGAGTCAGGTTAAGTTGCTATAGATAATTGCTAATAATTGATATTTCAAGTTAATGATTAAATTATTCTTTAATAAATATGGATTTTAGATCAGTTTATTGTAAATCATATTTGCAAGAGTTTTATATTTATATCCATGAAAGTCGCTATGTCTTAAAAAAATACGAATGAATATGGAAATATCTCTTGTTGAACACAATGGTGTTGCTTGTCGATTTCCTTTATTAATGATGATTCAGCTGGATTCCTGAATGCTCACTGAGTGAATTGTTATTGTAAATGGGACTGACCTGCAGTTCAGTTATTACGTGGCCATGCTGCTGTTGCATTACATTCCGATGGCATTTCAGAGCTTTTAGAACCCTGACTGTGTGTTTCAGGTGACCCTTTTGCCAATATGGCAGCCAGCACCTTTCACTCAGAGTCCAGCGGTGGAACTGCAGAAGCTCAGCTTCATGGGCAGAATGCTATCTCTGTCTGCTTTTGCAGAAGACGACGTTAGTACAGACGATTATATTTCTGTTCACTGAAAATTTTCTATGATGTGCCACCAGGAAATGCAATTAGTTGAAAATAAATGATTAAATTTATGACGATGATGTGAAATGTTTAAGGTTTTTGCTTGATTCCTGACATTCAGCTACTAGCTGCTACTTCCATTATAAGTATTTGGAATATTTTTGGTTTTGCAGACAAACGTTGTTGACACTTATTTTCCTGAACCAAAAGTGTCCGCTACAGAAATGAAATTGATCTGTGATACACTTCGCCTGAGAATTGAAGACATAAGGGTAACTTCTTTTTCATATTCACAAGTCATCTTCATGATTATTTGGGTAAACTTTACTTTTTCTCTGTTTAAACCTGCTTAAAAGTTTGGCTGTTTAAGTGGTAAATGCTTTACTTTTTGATTTAAATTATCAATTGTTGTATCCATGGTTTTTTCAATGTAATCGGTTTAAATAATGAATGCTGTAGAGAGTTATTAATGATAATTAGATATTTGGGTTCATGTGAAGTCAAATAATAACTTAAAGGTGAACTTTGCCTCTTGAATCTGTTTCAGCAAAGTCTTTATCGGACCGTGTATGGTCTTCTGTTGAACGGCGCTTCAAAAGACGCAGCATTGAAGTTTTTCGAAACAGCTCTTAAGCATAACGCAAAACGTTCTCAGATGCAGGTACCCTCTGTCCAGGAGCTGCTGCTGCTGCTGTACTCTTTGATGATGAGTTTGCGAATTTGAATTTGCTTTTCTTCAAGCACATTTCAATGCCAAGGTCCATTTCAGTTAAAACAAAAGTACCAATTAATACGATGCCATTACAATTGTGAGGGCTGTAGAGACATGGACTGGTCTCTCTGGAGATTGCCTATTACGCACCGTACAAGACAGATCAAGATGGAGATCGTTAATCCATTCTTGTAGCCAACCGCCGCAATGCGATGATGGCACATTGACATGACATGACATTACAATGGCCCATGGGCTACATACCCTGTCGATTTAAGCAGGCATTAAGAGAAGTGATTTGAGTTTTAAGAAAGTTCTAAGGAACTCATACAATAAAACCCCATTACTGCAAATGGGCTCCAATAACACACACATTTTCACTTGACCAGGCCAGGACTGATGGTGTTTTTCTGAATCACTTAACATGGACCTTTGGTTCAGGTCAGGTCTTCATCCTCCAGTTGTGTCCAGCTATTGACTTCTCCATGACATCTCTCCAAAGTTCTCTGTCCTTTGCTATTTCTTCCAAAGTCATTCGGTGTCTTCCATCAGTTTTTCCGTTGAGATTCAGCCCTGCCATGTGCAGATCCTCTTCCAATCCATCCACCCATCGTCTTTTCGGTTTACCTTTAGATCTTCTTCCTTCTGGTTTGTAGTTGGAAATTCGTTTTGGGTTTCTTATTTCTTCCATTCTGAGTATGTGTCCAGTCCATTTCATTCTTCTCTTTCTGATGACTTCCACGATGCTCGATTGCAGTGTTCTCTCTCTAACTTCTTCATTTGTTATATATTTTTTGTATCCAATCCTTAGTATTCTTCTAAGCCATTTATTTTAACCTTTGGTTAGCACGGGTGCTTTTACCAGTTCCATAAATTAATGTTAATGGTGTTTTAAGGTTTTTACCTACACTTTTGTATTTGACGTCTGTTGACTTTTTTGTTTGTGCAGGTGAGAGCTCTTCAGGTGTCTGGTGATGGTTTCATGTTGAATCTTCTGTCAGTTCTTCAGTTGCTGTCGGTCAAAATCAGTGTCTCAAAAGTCGATCCATTTTATGTTCACGATGGGAGGAGTAGGATCAACTTTGCCGACTGCAGTCGTTTTAAAGCCAGCACTCAGGAAGTTACGGATTGGATCGACAGCCTAAGTGAGTTGAACTAGGAACAGTTTTGCATTACAAAGTGCTTGATGTAAGTTGCCGTTGTCATATTGAGAAGCCCAAAAGTGGAGCAGTCAAAAGCGCCTCAACTAATTCTACAGCCCTCAGAGCAATTCTATTTGTTGACTGATGGGGTCTGTTTCATCGTTTTTTTATCTTTGAGTTTTCTTGTTGCATTTACAGAGTGACAACATTTAATTGTTTTTTTTAGCATTCGTGAACCTTGAGAACTGTGCAATTATTGTTATGTTTTATGAAATAGTTTGAGTTTGAGTGGAATATTCTTTGAACTAAGCCACTGATAGTCAGATGGAAGTGTGAGATGGGTGAAATCAGATTTAGGCATAGAGAATTCGCTTGTATCGTAGAATTTCCTGAATATGCGAGAAAGTTCTGAAATTTCCAGATAATATCTCAGAAAAGTCACGGACACAGATGTCAAGAGCAGAAAATTTGCAACATCTTTGAAAACTGTTACTTGCAGTATCTTGGACTTTTTCATTGCTTTTCATGAAGCCAGATTCTCATTCGCAATTTAATTCAGTCATATGTGTGTGCCCTGGCGACTCATTTGCATAGAATATGTGTCCTCCAAACTCTGCTTCTTGTGTGCTGTTCTTGTTCCAAGGTAATTATCTGCATCTTGGACTTTCCTTCTAAGGCCTTTGTGATGTAAAATTGGGCTGTTGTAAGTGTTATTAATAAATACATTCGAGTGCTGAATTTTAAAAAGTTTTAGACTGAATTGTTCCAGATATGAATGTCATTTTTTTAGTTGTTATTACATTTAAAAGTTTGTTAGTATGAGTGTTATGTCATCACATGTCATGACATATGTCATGACATTGTCAATGTCCTGTCACACAATTTCTTGAGCACTGCAATTCAGCTGTAAAATTGACGGATTGTGTTTGTGCTAAAATGCAATTTGTTTTTTCGCTATACAATCTGGTGGTTTTAGAGTTGTTTAAATTTAAGGTTTATTAATCTGCAGATAAGAATCCAAATCACAAATGGCAGGAGCCCAAATTTCCTACAGAATGCTTTTTCATGACACTGCACTGTCACCATCTCTCTATTATCCCAATTATCCACAAGTATCAGCGGACGCTGCGCGCTGTTCGGGAATACCAGCACCTAATTGAAGAACTGGAGAAGACGGAATCCACTTGGGTGGGGACAACCGCAGAAAGACAGAATCGTAAACTACTGAAGCGGTGGACGACTGACGTTAAGGTGTGCAACTCAGTTGAACAATTAATTCAGGTGTCACCAGGTGTCACCTGGTAGTTTATGATTTCGTTTCGTGTACGGGCATACATTGCGTACATTTATGTTATGTGCTGATTGCAGTTGCATCTGTTGCCATCTTGAAAATCTATTTGGGAGAATCTGTTTGTGATACTGATTGTTGTTTCATAATGTTTTGCCTTCAGAATCATATTTCTCACAAACAGACTAACTTTGGGAGGGCCCTAATTTTGTCTTTGAATGTTACTGTGGACTGTACAGTTTGACTTGGCTGTCTCTTCTGTAATCAGAATGACTTCATCTGCCTTCTTTATATTGTGTCATTATTGTTGTCACGTAGCAGAGAATGTCTATGGAATTCAGATATATGGACGATGATATTGATGTTGATGCAATGCTGTTTTAAGAAGTTTGGGGGCCCCAGGCATTTTTTAAAAATGAATGATCCTTTTTTCTCTTATTCTACTTTTGGAAGAGAAAATTAATAAAAGTCAAACAAAATAAAGCGGTGATGACCTTTTTACAAATTATTTTTTCCACCGTTCTTTGCTGTCAAATTGTTTGATTGTATTTTATTGAGAACAGTAATTTTTGGTATTTCCCTCAGAAATGTGATATGTTTTGTTGTTATGCTGTGACTTTTGTTAATCAGAGGTACCAGAAGAGTAAGCTCTGTATGGATGTTATGCTTCTTGATAACCTGCTTCTCAATCGGTGCTTCAGCTTCTATAACCAGGTCTGCCAGATGATCCTGGTCATTGTTGCACCTGATGCTAAAAGGTTGGACCTGTCTCTCTCTTCTTAAAGGCGTTGTCTTTTGCTTTTGGAATTGACGTCATAGTAGTTTCATTTGAATTACAGGTTATCCCCTTAACTGGGGATCCCGGATATATCTGTCCACTTTACATTGAGTTACAGTTAAATACACGGTTAAGGGGTTATTATCATTATGTGATTTTGGTTTTTGCTGTTCAATTTCTTGAAGAAATATTGATTTTTATTTGACAGTTTCCAAAGCAGAAGTTTGTAATTGTTAATGTTTTGTTGGTTAATTTTTCTCTCTGAAGACTTGATTTCTATTATTATATATTAACTCTTTGTGTGGCAGCTGTGGTTTAGCCCACGCTGTTGATGGGAAGTTGTATGGCAAGTGCCGGTCATTCCACCCCATGCACTGTACAGATGCATGGTCTAATTTTTACCTATGTCAGGGCATGTTAAAAGCATTTGATTGGCAGACCAGATGGAAACAGGCTGTGTCTACAGTATACAAACTTGATAATAAAGATGTTAACTTTTAACTTGTCAAATTTTAGGGACAGCATTTGAAAATGTTGCCTATGCAGTTGTGGCATGCAAAATAGCTTTGCAGAAATGAATACCAGAATGTTCTATGGCAGTAATGAACCTGCTTATGGTCGTCATTTGCAATTTACTGTGTATGATGCTGTTCCCAATGATGAAGAATCTAGTGGTGTTGATGTTTTTCAGAAAATGCATGCAAAGACTGTCCTGTTAGCTTTTCTGATGGCATATGTGACATGAGGTGTAATTGCTGTTAAACATATTGGCACGTAAAATGCTGTGTGTTTGGTAAATAATTTATGTCAGTCAAAGGGTTCAGATAGATTTTGTTTTTAGTGGAAAGAATAATATGATTAGGTACACTTTCTTTGTAACTTTCTGTGTTTAGCCCATGATTTATTTCACGCATGTTGTCTTTTGTAGATTAAATAATTACTGTCCCAGTTACAGGTTTTTCTGTTTCTATATTTGAAGACGAACGTTTGTTTTAGAGGCATTCTGATGTCACTGCCAGATGAGGTCCCAATGCTGTTTGCCGCGCTTCCAGATTATTTCCTTGAAGATGTTGCAGATTTTTGCCTTTTTGTTATACAGTGAGTTACTCTGTCTTTTGGCTGAGATTCTAATTTTATTTGCCTAAAATTTAAACAAGCTACTTGTTATCTAGGTCTTATCTATGAGATGTTTATATCAGTTTTTTTGCTGTTAATCGTCCAAGGCTGACAGAATTGTTAGCTGCAAGTGTCTGGTGTTTGTCAATTTTGAATTTATAAATGTTATTTTGCCAATTGTTGTGTTGTTGAATGAATGATTTTGTCCTTATTTAGATATTTTCCTCCGGCCGCTAATGGCGCCTACCTGGATGACATTCTTGTGCTTCTGCTTATGTTCACCTGCAATTCTCACTACATCACGAATCGTTATCTAGTGGCAAAACTCATTGAAGTGATGTACGTCGTCAATCCTCAGGTCCAGCAGCTGACGCCAAAGCTCAGTGATGCTGTTCTTCATCATCCTCTGGCGTACGAGTGTCTTGTGCCGGGACTGATGAGGTTCTACTCAGGTTGGTTGCGAATGGCTGATATGCTTCTAAGCAGTACAGTAGTACAGTCAGTTAGCAAGCTGGCCTGCAAGTGAAGAGGTCCAGGGTTCAAACATTTGGCAAGGCAAAGCCTTTAGTCCGTTTCAGCCATTGGTTTTATCCCGTTGACTTGGCTCTGAATGAGTACATTTGTGGGAGAAATGATACCAAGAACAGGGGATATCCCGTCATCAGCTGAGGACTGTAAGCATTGCTGTCGCTAACTCTTTGTGTCCAAATGGATCTCTGGAATCTAGATTCCAAAGATCTATGGGAATGCTTTTGTCATTTGCTTATTCACTTCTTGTGGAGTTGTTCTGAATGAAAACTATCTCAAGATGTTTGCAATTGGTAACAGTGCTGGTCTATAATAGTTGATGAGAGAAGTTCTTAGTCGTTCACTTTTCTAGAGGTGTTTGATAATTACGCCAAAAATTTGTTTTGTGATTTGAAAGTAGTTTCGTATAGAAAAGCTTTCTTGGATGAGAAAATGTGAATTTACTCAAAGATTTTTTGCTTTAGGATAAATGTTTCAATTGTTTTCTTTACTTGTTCTCATTTAATAGAATGTTGTTTCTTGGTTGAGTGCCATTCATCAGTTATGCAGTTGTGAATAATGGATTTTTTATGTCATTCATTGCATTTGTTTTCATGACAGACGTTGAAAGAACCGGAGCAAATAGTGAATTTTATGATAAGTTCAACATTCGTTACCATATCAGCATCATCTTCAAAACGTTGTGGCAAATCCCCGAGCATCAGGGCAAAATTGTTGATGAAGCAAGGTTTGGTTTCATTTCTGTCTTTGAGTTCTTGTGCCAAGTATTGTTCAGAATTCATAGCTGAAGAGCTTTACAGAATTTTTCACCACATTTGGTGCTTGAGATAGGACAACCAAATTCACAGTCCAGAGAGATAATTGTAATGTAATGTAATGTAATGTAATTAGCTATTTATATTGTGCCTAATCAATCAATGTTAGCAAGCGCATTACAATTAATGTCAATTATGTCAATTATTATAAGCACAATTAAACAGATGTGTTTTCAAATGTTTACGGAAAGCGACGGGCGACTTTATGTTCCGTAGCGCTGGTGAAAGGGCGTTCCAGGCATGGGGTCCGCGCATTTGAGAAGGCTCGTTGCCCCATGACTGTCCAAGACGCAGGTTTCTGGTATTGACTGGTAGAGGCTGATCGTAGGCCTGGTCTACCAATGGCAGTTGATGTTGGCTGGAGCAGATCGGCCAGATAGGTCGGACAAAGACCATTCTGTGCACAGAACATCAGCATGCATAGTTTGTGTTGTATCCGTGACTGGACTGGAAGCCAATGAAGTTCGCGGCGCCGGAGTGACGTGGTCTCTCGGGTTTTAGGTCCAGCACCAGACGTGCAGCAGCATTTTGTACGCGCTGCAGGTTGGCCAGTGTAGACTTTGGAAGGCCGGCAAGGACGGAATTACAATAGTCTAGTCTGGACAGAACAAACGCAGAAACCAGTTGCGAGGCGACTTCTTTGCCAGCAATTCGACAAATCTGGCGGATACGTCGTATGTGATAGAAGCAGCTCTTGGCTAACTGTCCAACATGTTGCTTCATGGTCAATTCGTTGTCAAACAGTACTCCGAGATCTCTGACGACGGAAGAAGGACGGACGATGGTGCCCTGAAGTGCCAGACTACAATCGGTGTTGGATAGCTTAAGCATGTTAGCATGTGAGCCAAACCATGCAAGCTCCGTCTTGGAAGCATTAAGTTGCAATCGTCGTGAGGAACACCATCCTTGGACCTCTGTGATGCAATTTTGGAGACGACCAAGAGCAAGACCGACGTATTTAACGTCCACATGGTCGTAGATCTGTTTATCATCAGCAAAAATATGATGGCGAAGATCGTGACGTTGAAAAATGAGGGCAAAGTCTTCTGTGTATGTGATGAAGGCAATCGGTCCCAAAGACGAGCCCTGGGGCACAGAGCACTCGAGAGACAAAGCTGGCGAGGAATCATTGAGGTGGCAAAATATCTGCTCGCGTCCAGTGAGGTAAGAACGAAACCAGCCAAGGGGAACTCAGCTGACTCCGAAACGTTCCTCCAGGATACGGAGCAGTATGTCATGATCCACCGTGTCGAAAGCCGAGCTGAGGTCAAGTAGTACAAGTGCAGTGACCTTGCCATCATCTATGGCGCGCACGAGGTCGTTGTGGACTTTAATCACCGCTGTTTCTGTTGAGTGAAATCACCGATATGCAGATTGATGAACTGGTAAAAGGCGATTGCGCTCAGAAAACTCAGCGAATCGAGCAACGACTGTTCGCTCCACAAGCTTCGACACAAAGCTCAAGTTGGAAATTGGTCGAAAAGATTGTATGGTGTTTGTCTATCAGAGGAAAAGCAAATATGCAATAAAATGAACCTTATTATAAGATGTTTAAATTTATGATAATCTTTTACGGGATAGCATATCTAATCAGGATTGATGAATTAGCTGCAAAATGGCTTTTTAAGAAGCATTTAATGTGTTCAATTCTCAGCACTATTGCTTGCATATTAATGAGATAGTCTGTTTGGCAGCTTGCATGTTTTCTTAATAGAAGTTTGTATTTATGTTTTGATAACATATCACTGTAGCAAAAAGGATGAGTACTTTGAGAATAGTAATCCAGAATCTCCAAAATTTCTCATAACTAAATCAAATTGCAATTTGAAAATGTGAAGCACGTGAAGAAGAGGGTTTTATAAAACTTGTTTCAAATTTGTTGCTGGCCTATTTTTAAATTTTTTACCAGAAAATGTTTTCTGAACTGAATGCATTAGAAATGCAGAAATATTTCGCATTACATCAGGTCATTTCAAGTCGGTCCCTTTCTGCTTTTCTCCTCGAGTCTGTTGCTTGGAAAAGCAAATTTCTTTTTTAGCAGCAGGGTTTTAATTGGAGGTGTTTTGCCCGTGGCGGTGGATAACTTTGATGTTGACGCTTCTGCATTTTAGCCATGGAAGACATTTTGTTAAATTTGTGAACATGCTGATGAACGACACGACATATCTTCTGGACGAGAGCATGCAGACCCTGATGAGTATTCGAGAACTTCAGGACCTCATGGATAACAAAACTGAATGGGAGAAACTCAGTGCAGTCAGTCACTTCAGTCGGCTGAAAACTTTTAATCTGTGACCAATTTTTACCAACATTTAATTAATATTTTCACTTTTCTGATGTTGAACTCTCATGTATTTCACACTTCAGTGCTGATGATGGACCATAGGCTGTCAAAAGTTTGCTTTGTCGTGTTCCTTTTCAGATTTAAAATCCCCGAAATGCCAAACTCCTCTCTCTACATTCAACACCTTATGTGCCACTGTATTTCTAGTCCTCGAAGGTCACACTTTGTGCTCTGTAGACAGCTTTGATTTGTTGATCCCAAAGCCAAAACTCCTGGTCTCCATAACGGAGCATCACTGGCTCTGGAATATGTCATCATCTATGCATCAGCAACTTATGACCGCTAGTCAGAGTTCAGGGTCTGCTCTGTCATACCTCAAGACTTGCCTCTTCAAATTGCATGTTTCAATCAGAAACGGTCTCTTAGTGTTACATATAGAGGAGGTCCTATAAACTGTCTGTTACTTTACATTACGGCATTGAAACTTTGGCAGTAAACTCTTTCTGTTAGACTTAATGGAGTTATTATTCAATTGATGATGGAGTGCTATTTTAGAAATTCACAATGAGACGAAAATGTCAGTTGCATTTTTGCAGGAGCAAAGGCAGACTAAGCAGAAGCAGCTGTCACAGGAGGAGCGTCAGTGCCGTTCTTACCTAACGCTGGCGTCAGAAACTGTCGAGATGTTTCACTATTTGACAGAGAAGATCCAGGATCCATTCCTTATCTCTGTTAGTTATTTGCTGAATTAATTGAATGTGACCGAGAAGTCAGTTCTACTGTATTTAATTATTAAAGAGACAGTAATAATTGCTTAATGTTCCTGTATTTCTATATGCATTGCTGATCCTTTGCCTCTGTAACTTGTATCACTGTATATGGTCAATGGTCAATGGTCATCATATGACATTTGTAAACTATGGTTTAAAGAGATTTGAAGGAGGCCTTAATATTCAACTATTGGTTGGTTGGAAATTAAATCAATGTGTGAATTTATGGTATGTGACAATATGGAATGTAGGTAATAGCTGGTTTTGACTTATTTGAATTCTTTAGTTTCTTGCTTGTAAAGAAAGCCCAATTGATTGAAACTGCTTTATTTGACCCACCTTTAAATGAAAAATGAAATGTCAGAATTAAATATCATTGTCTTTTCTGTGCTATGCATCAGGCCATTTTGCAAAGATCAAAGCAATTTTATCATGTTTTTCTTCAGCTGCCACTCCATCAGACCTTTATTTTGAAAACTGTTAAGTCCAAATATGGGTTTGACAAGAGTGATTGTGAATTAACTGGTGCATTACTGGAGCTGTTTACAAGATAAGCCACTTTATCAGTTACTGTGTCTTTGGAGTTAATGTATCTGCATGGAAGCTAGAAGCTAGCGGCTGCCAAGCCTTTGGGCACGTTTGCGTTTGTCATCAGGATGGTCATCAGGGCATAGATGGATTGACTCTGGGTGCTGCAAATCTAGATAGTAGCAGGAATAAACACTCAATGTCTCCTAAATTTTGGTTTACTTGGCCTGCTATTCATTCCATTTAGAACACAGAAGTTAAGCAACATTGAGCATGGTTTGTACTTGGATGGGTGACTGTCCTGGTTGTGGTGCCATTGACCACTTGGACATAGACAAATGGATTGCAACAAGAACTTCTGCAAAGGAAAATGCTCGTCTGGAGAAAGCAAAATGGCAGATTATTCTGGATTAATGGCACCTGTTTACCTGACACTTGAGATCAGTGCTGGGCCCTAGGCTCAGATCTGAGTCGAGGTTTGTCTTTACCTCTATGGAGTGAATTCAGATGAAACGTTAGAATGAAATATTTTGGATAAAGTGCTGATGAACAGTTGTTCTTCTTGTGACGTTTTTCTGTTTCTTGTAGGAATTGGCCGATCGATTGGCTGCGATGCTCAACTTCAACCTTCAGCAGCTGTGTGGTCCTAAGTGCAACAACCTGAGGGTTCGAAACCCAGACAAATACAGTTGGGAACCAAAGAAGCTCCTCGACCAATTGACCGGAATCTATCTGCACTTGGACAATAGCACCAAATTTCCTGAAGCAATCGCCAACGATGAGGTCAGTTGGAGATTCTCAGGTGTTGTTTCTTCTTCGGCTAATTGGGAATTGAAAATATTTTCATGTTCTTGTTTTCTTAATTGTTCATTACCTTGAGGCTTCGGTGGATCTATGAGAACCAATCTCTTTTAATTGAAGCAACTTCAGAACAGGGTTGTGTTGCATCAAAGTAGAATTTTAAAAGAAGGTAATTGCCTAAATGATTAGTGTAATGCTGATTACCTATTTAGCAATTAGAGTTATACAACAAGAGAGAGAGAGAGAGAGAGAGAGAGAGAGAGAGAGAGAGAGAGAGAGAGAGAGAGAGAGAGAGAGAGAGAGAGAGAGAGATGAAGATTGCAAAATGCCAGCAATAATAAACACTTTTTTCTGATGACATTGACGAGAGTTGTTAACAATGCTGTTAAAAGATATTGCCAATACCAGTACCGATAATACTGTATGAAAAAAGTATTGTCAATACCAATACTAAAATGAAATTACATTGCCTAAATCGATACCAATGCCGATACTTTTGTCCGCATCAGATAATTTAATTTCAAGTGCCCTTCCCAATTTAGGATTGGATCTTTTTTCTGCCCTAACTTTAAATTTAATTACTTTCAATTTTTCTATTAATAATTATTGTTAGGTTAAGAAACTGCACTTGCTTACAATGCTTCAGGCTGTTGGCGCCTCGGCAGTTTTGGCAAGAGAGTGATAAATGAGGAAATTAACTCCGACAACGATCGACGTTGAGATTTGTATTTATATCCATCCGTCCAAGGTCATAATCGCTGTTCTGTTCTGACCTTGGCAGTGATCAGGGCCAGAGCAAGCTATTTGCAGATAATTTTTTTATCAGATATATCTTTAATTTGATACAAAATTTCAAAATTTTTATAGAATTGTTTCAATTGAATGAAGCATCTGTTAAGTGAGATCCACGTGCAATCGTTGTTTGGCTGGCTATTTTATCTTTTCCATGCTGTCTGCATCCTCCATCAAATAATCTGTAGCACTGTATGTAAATTTCCTTCCCACCCTTACTTCCCACTGCCTCTCACCTTGGTTGTGACAGCTGATTCTATAAGCAAGATAACGAATCTATAGAGCAGGTTATTGTTTCAATTGAATGAAGCATCTGTTAAGTGAGATCCACGTGCAATCGTTGTTTGGCTGGCTATTTTATCTTTTCCATGCTGTCTGCATCCTCCATCAAATAATCTGTAGCACTGTATGTAAATTTCTTCCCACCTTACTTCCCACTGCCTCCCACCTTGGTTGTGACAGCTGATTCTATAAGCAAGATAACGAATCTATAGAGCAGGTTTCACCCCTCCCCAGGCCTTGGAAATAGTTATACTATTTATCAGAGATGTAGCAGGTACACAATGCTTCAAGTACAAGTACAAGTACCTGGCCTCCAAGTACAAGTACAAGTACTTGCATTCCAAAACTCAGTACAAGTACCTGGCCTCCAAGTACAAGTACAAGTACTAAAAATTTGTACTCATGTACAACTCGAGTACAAGTACCAAGTACTACACCTCTGCTATTTATAGACACTTGAATTACAGTACTAAGAGTACTTTGTCTTGAGGGTCGATTAGTTAGAGCCTTACCAACTGACAGCAGGAAGCACATGGATGATGGGCAGATGGTGACAAAACTGCATGTAATTGTAAAGCCGGATTGTTGCGCCCTCTAACAGCTGGCAGCCCCCTGCCTTGCAGTGTGTGCAGAGTGGGTCGCTCAGGCCTTGGCAGCGAGAATAAGTTTGCAATAGAAAAGTATTGGTATTGAGTATCGGAAATTTTTGCAGTAAAAAGTATTGGCAATACAGAAACCGATACTTTATTTTAAAAGTATCTATAATACAATAAGCGATTCTAAAAAGTATCGCTGATACTGTGTCAAAAATACAGTAAACCTATTGGTGATGCTAACAACTCTTACATTGACCTTGTAGCTTTATAGCCTAATAATATTCTGACGTTGGACTTGTCATTGTGAAGATTGTTTTCTGTTTAGCGATCTTATCGTAAAGAGCTATTTGACGATGCGATATCTCGAATGAGCAAAGCGTGCATTAAAACTCAGACTGAAATTGAACAGTTTCGCAATCTTCAGGAGCGAGTGGAGCATTTAGTGATTGAGAAGCAGAAGGCAGAGATAGACTACGGCGAGATTCCCGATGAATTCCGTGATCCATTGATGGACACGCTGATGACGGACCCGGTTCAGCTTCCGAGTGGGAATATTATGGATCGGAAAGTGATCTTACGCCATCTTTTGAATTCGCAGACTGACCCTTTTAACCGGCAGCCACTGACAGATTCAGAACTAGTTGCAAGTGAGTTTAAGCATTCTTCGTCGTTGTTTTTCTTTTTTCTACGAGTTTGTCATTGTTGGTTTTAGATGTCTTTGTAGTTCTGTGTTTTGATTTGGACGGTATTTGCACCTTCGTTCCTATTTTATTACTTAGATTTACAGAGGTGGACCTGTCAGTTATGAGGTCCATGATGCAAACCTTGATCTCAGCAGTTATTTCTGTTCTATGCACCGACTCGGCTGACTTAGCCGTGAGTGAGCGCACCACTTGGTGTTTACTTGGCAGGAGACAAGGCTTTGCAGCGTCCGTCTTTCAGCTGATGCAATGCAAAATCCACGGAGATATATCGGACAGTGGGTCTATGGGAATGATCTTTACTTTCCTTTATTTATATCAAATTAAACCATAATGCACAAAGGTATCTCTGATTTAATGACTACTGGATTTCCTTCGAGTCATCGAGTAGCTTGGGAACATGATGCAGGAACATCACTTTTGAACCACCAATGACGTCTATCGAGATGAAAGCTGTTGCAAATCATTTTAATCAAGATATCATGCATTCATTGTCCTCTGTAGTCCGTTTACATTTTGTTGCCTGTGTTGAATGATGAACTTTTCAATATATGAATAGTTCATGTAGAAAGAAATGTGTAAAGTAAGAGGTACAATGTTATATTTAACTGCATATTCTCTGGTGGTTGGACTTGTTAAGATTTAAATTCCGGTGATGGCTTTTCTGTTTTTCAGTGCCTGACCTTAAGAATCGCATCAGCGAGTGGATTGCCAAGAGAAGGCGACAGCTCAGCAAGTAAACTTGCAGCTTAACCCTTGAACTTGTAAAGTTTTCCTTTTGCTCGAAGAGCTTGTTCAGAGTGAAGTTTACTGCGTGTGAAGCGTTTTCTGATGAAAGTTTCCGTGTTATATCGAAAGCTGATGTATTCGATTTTTCATAATAGTGTTCTTAGGATTTGTAAGGCCAACCAGAACATTGTCATCTGTGGATGTATTGCAGGCTTAAATGACATTTTGCATAGCAGAAAATGAACTTAGGAAACATAAGACTGAATGAAAGCTCTTGAACTATTTTGCTCACTGACCGTGGTTTAGATGTTGTAGATGTCATTGGGCTAAAGTTCAAACTTCCTCTATCACCCCTACATTATATAATGTTAATGTTAGTTTGCTGTTGCAAATATTTAAATATGCATTTAAAATTCTGAATGTTGTCTTACAGTTGAAATTCATTAAATTGCTAATTGTTGCTTCTGTGTTTGGCATATAAATGAATATTCTTCCTCTGAATTTTTTTTTGTACAAATTATCTTTAAAGGAAAATTTGAATGTGGCATGAAGCAAATGCTCCAATTGTTTGTTCATATTGTGTTGTTGTGTTTGTATTTGTATTGTGCTCTTAGATTCACTTCTGTTTCTCAATACCAAGGATTCTACTTTATATATTTAGCAAATGTCAGAAGCGACTGCAAATATATGAATGATTGAGGCACTTTTTGTTTGTTCCTTTTCATTTAAGACTTTATTTCCAAGAGAGCGCCATGCAGTTCTGTCTCATGAATACAAAATTGTTTTGAACTTTTAAGATTTTTGGTTGATTTCCGTTTTACTCACTTGATGCCATTTACTTAATATGCAATTTATTATTATAAGTGATAAGTTGTGTTTAATCCATTGGCAATTATAGCATTCTCTAATCTTGTGATTTACTTGCAGCAGAACAGCTTGGCTGAGTTCATGAGATTTGATGTTTGTACATTTTTAGTTGCTCAAATATTTTGCGTCTCCTTAAAAAAATTATTTTTTAAAAATTCTCACTTCATAGCTCTTTTAACACGGTGTATATTGTTCATGCACTGAAATGGAAATTAAAGTGTTCCATTATTTTATTTTCATGAGTATATGCAATTTAAATTTACCAGAACTGCAGATAGGATGTTGTTGACTGGAGAGAGATTAAAGTTTGAAAATACAGGTAATGTTAGTGCATTTGAGCTTATTAGGTGTACCGTGTAAGAATATAAATGTCATGTCTAATTACAAAGGTAGGTAGGCCTACATTCCATAGGCTCGGCGCCCGTACGGAGAACCTATGGAGGTATTATCCAAGGAGACGGCACTACGTCATTTCTAACCCAGGCTGCGTGAAGCCAATAGCGCGTAGGCTAAAAATAGTACCTCCATGGTTAGCGGCCATTGTGGTTGACTCGGACTAATACAGGAGTAGTGTTAAGTCTGAGTTATATTATTCCTTTAGATTATCCGTGGAAATTAATTTAGAGTAATGCCAACCTGTTCTGCCTGTGGGTGTACGCAGCGGGATCGCACCGTAGGTGTAACATTTCACCGGTAAGGGACTAAGGGTCCGTGCTAATACATGCCAAATCCTATTCCCATGGCTCAGCCGATGATGTTTTGAGTCAACAAGTGTGGCTGCCGTCTGGGAATTTCCCAGATAGTCGGCTTCAGCCAAATGATGTAATGCCGTCCCCTGGGAATAATGCCTCCATGGGAGAACCATAGGCGGCGCACTCTTATCGGCCCCGTCGGCCTTTTAAAAGTACCCCGGCCTGGCTGACGGGGTACTTTTACAAAAGTTTCCTTTTTCCGGTATAGGCCCGGCTTATGGCGGGCCGGGGTACTTTTTAAGAAATAAGAACTGAATAATTTTAATTTTTTAACTTGTTTAATTAAACTTTCATTTCGAATTTAGAAGGGAGCCGCTGTCGTGGGAAGGCGAATGCACTGGTGAATAAGGCTTTATAGTCGTCGCAAGATGATGTAAGATCAGATAGGCATGTCATTTACTCATTTAACCAGAAGGTGTCAGACACTGCAGTCCTAGGCTTATTAGATTATATTAAACGACGGAGATCAGATTAGATTAGATTAAAAGACGGAAGAAGGCACTGACAAATCAGGAGCTGCTGTCGCGGGAGGGCGAATGCACAGTCGAATAAATAAGGCTTTATAGTAGCAAGATCAGATAAGTATGTCATATACACATTTAACCCGAAGGTGTCAAACACGTTAGCAACGTAGGCTATGTATATCAGTTGACATTAGATTAAAATTCGGAGAAAGGCACTTAGGCCTCAGACGAACGAAGTGGGGAGACGGTGGGCGAAAAGCCGAAGGACAGTAGAGGGTGCCACAAAAGAGCGGGGCACCAGGGAAGCAGTAGAGGGCGTTAGAGAGTGTTTCATCGAGATAGGGCAGTCGGAACTGGGCCCAGATCGAAACGGATCAGTTAGAGCTTCACTGCATGTGTTCGCAAAAATCGCGGAAACAAACTCACGGCTTCAGCGATTCAATCGTTCAACAGCGCTTCACCATCCATAAATGGTCAAGTTTGTTGTTAAATGTCGACTGTGTCGTAAGCTGAATATATCGAAGACCCTGAACCAGCGGTTCTCAATCCGTGGTCCGCGGACCAAAAGTGGTCCGCGAGAGGGCATCTAGTGGTCCGGCGGCATATTGTGAAAAACAAAAAATACGGATAATGTTTTTTGCTTGTCAGCCTTTTTGATAGACGATAACGGGTTTTTTTGCTTGTCGAGCTTTTTCGGCAGACACTGGTTTCATATTTTCAGGTGGTCCGCGAAACATTTTTGACACTCAAAAGTGGTCCGCGAGACAAAGGGGTCTGAAACCACTGCCCTGAACAAACTGTAAGTACTTCAGATAATACAACATCTGCGCAAATTATTCCATAGTGATGAGTGTAGGACTAGGACTATACTACGAGAAACTAACCGTTTAAGACTCAACACTTGACATGGACACTCCGCCCCCGGAATTATGGGACATCCCGAGTTGTTTATCTCCATAGCTTTTCATCCTTCATTCATTTCATTCTTGGACGATTTCTATAGCGCTGTAACAAGGCTGAGGCCCACAACAAAAGCGCTTTAACATCTCAACTATACCCCAACCCAAACAGATGCGTTTTTAAGCTCTTGCTGAAGTGCTCAGGAGTATTAGCCATGGTGACGTCATCAGGAAGAGAGTTCCACAAGATAGGGTTGCCGCGTGTAAAAGATCTCTCTTCAAACTTGGCAGTCTTGGAGGGAGGAGGAACCTGAAGTTTGACCCTACGACTCGACCGGAGTGACAATCTCCTATCACTGCACTGCGGTCTCTTTACAAGAGAGGCGAGATACTCCGGACAGTGCGGGTCGTGCAGAACTCTGTTCGTCAGCCAGCATCTCTTGAACACAATCCGCTCAGGGACTCGAAGCCAATATGAAGACGATCCCTGAGAAGTGGAGTTACGTGCTCGCACCAACGACATCCGAACACGATCCTCGCCGACTGATTAAGAATAGACTGCAGGCGATCCAGTTTATTGACCGGGAGACCCCACAACACACTATTGCAGTAATCAATCCCCGTTAGCACCAAGGCCTGAACCAAGTGAACGACACCGGATACAGGTAGATAGCGCCGGACTGATCGTATTCTTCTCAGTTGAAAGTGGCATCGCCTGATCACATCATTTAGGTATGGCTCAAATGACAGAGTGCCATCAAAGAGGACCCCCAACAGCCTCACACACTCTGAGGGGACAATGGTTGCATCACCCATCACGAACGGTTTACGATTCCTCCGATCCTTACCAATGCCATTGTATCCTTACCAATGCCCTTTTGATATTCTTGATTTTATATCTTCTTGCTGACTGCCGTCGCTTTCAATCACACCTCCAAAACATCTGAATGACCTGACTTTTTCCATTTTACAGTATGTCCACTCAATGTAATATTTACGGGGTTTGTATACCCTTTCGTTATTTCCTTGTCCCTCCCCCACCGTCCAATACGGTGAAGATGGAAGAAAGGTCGTTAGTAAGTTAGTTAGGCACCTCGACCATGGACAACTAGTTAGTTGTCCATGCTTCGACCCATTAACGCCCCGCTACCGCTATCGTATAATCATAGAAGCCTAGACAGCTCTATCTAGGCTTCTATGATATAGGCCTAATAAACGGGCCGGGGTACTTTTTATTGTCTTCCGCGCCTATGGGGAGAACCGAATGGTTAGCGCCTTCGGTTATACACGGCAACGGCTGAATGAGGGCGATTGCCAGCCTTTGCCTCGCCGCCTTTCTTTTTTCCATCGAGTTAACACCCGATGTACTCCAAGGCATATGTTGCTTGGCGAGCAATAATTACTGCGGGGGCCAGGAAGACAACTGGGGGCCGCGGCCCCTGTAGTCAACATGTTAAAAACATCGTGCGCTACCGTCTGCATCGTATCTGATCTATATTATACTGTAATAATGTGGTTTAAAGGGCTTAGGAGGCTATGCAAGCCTGTATGAACCCCACTGTAGTAACTCGCCACATCCAATAACCCAATTTCCGAGATAACCTTGAATCCGTTTGTTGTTTCACTGTCACCCCACTCGTCCAATCTGTTCCATTTGTCCACAACCTTGGTTCTAAAAATTTCTTCTTGACCTACCTCTGCTTAAAACAATTTGCATCTGTGGCCTCTGTGTTGCTATAGTGTGCCAATGTAAAGAATCGATCGTAGGGCGCATCGGCATTTCCTCCCAGTCATTACGCATGTTGTATGTTTCTATCAAATTCTCTCTGTCCAGGGGATGTGATGGAGCCAGTTCGGCTGAACTGTTTCTTAAAAATCTGACCGGTTCGGCCGACATTTTAATGTCGCATAACCATTCGAATTGATGCAAGACATAGAGGTCAATCGACGATAGCCTACTAACCTGGAAGCTGATTTGTTAACGGCAAAGATATCCGGCCAAACTATCCGCTTGAATTT
>JACLAT010000078.1:0-182500 GCA_018105865.1 Metaphire vulgaris
GTGGTCAAATATGCATTTTAAAACTTGTAATCTTTGCAAATGATTGTAGCTGATGACTTTGAGACTTGCGTCTACATGTCCAAAAATGTTAATGATTTTCTGATTATCGCCAATTGTATTTGTTATAACAGGCTGAGTTTCCATTAATTTTTCCCACTCCAATTGTAACAAATGGAGTTTTGTTTGATATGGATATTTCCTTTTGAAAAGAATCATTCTCACAGTTTTGATCATTGATTGAGTTAATTTTGAGGAGATTCAGTGCACTCTGTTCAAGTTTGATGTATGATTTATTTAGAGAATTGACCCAATCTTCATCTGCACTATCAATAATATCAGAATTGAAATCAATGGCATGTATATGTTAAGTTTATTAGATTGGGCATTTATATATTAGTTTGATTTATGCATAGTGACTATAGAACAAATAATTATGAAGAAGTGAAATTTAGTCTGTGTGCTGTTTTGTCATTGTATACTGCAAATTGTGTTTTTGTAGAATCAAATTGATAACAGCTGTAGTGGACACTGGACAAACATAAGTTGGAATAGATGATTGTGTGAGTGACAGCAGTTTCAGTGCAGGAGAAATCCTAGTAAAGCACTGAAAATCTAGTTGTTGTTGTTGTTATTGTTGTTGTTATTGTTGTTATTGTTGTTGTAATGTTTATTAATGTTTAGGTTCCAAAGCTGGGAACGGTGCTCGGTGTGTACTTCCCTTGTATACAGAACATCTTTGGCGTCATCCTCTTCATTCGTATGGTGTGGGTTGTTGGAACAGCAGGATGGCTCCAAGCGTTCATCCTCGTGTTTATGTGTTGCTGTTGCGTAAGCTGAAATTGCCTTTTGGCTACTATTTACATTACGATTAATTACTACTGTAGCATTTTATTAAAAACAACAGCAACAGAGCTGTTTATGGTGGCCAAGAAAGCCAGTACCGGTATCTAATGAATAACCGGTAATTCAAACTGTTTTAGAGCTCTAGTAATAGTACAGCAATAGGGCACTGGCAATACATGGTACGGCAATAATCGCTTTAGCTGTAAGTAGGCTCGATCAATATTCGCCTTAAAATTCGAAACGCACGTAAGTAAATATTGCTGTAACCCTGAGAGCGGTTTGTTCTGTAACGTTGCATGGAATTCTGCAATAATTGCACTTCTTAAACGTTGTCACAGTAACCAAGATGATTGCAGAGATTCAACGAAAGCAATTTCGACGTCTGGTTTCTGTTGATCAGACGATGACGACGTCGATATCGATGAGTGCCATTGCGACAAACGGCGTTGTGTCTGGCGGCGGATCGTACTTCATGATCTCCCGCGCACTCGGACCAGAGTTCGGCGGTGCGGTCGGACTGCTGTTCTATCTTGGGACGACCGTAGCATCGTCCATGTACGTCGTCGGAGCTGTCGAAATACTCTTGGTACGTGGATTTGACCATTTTGTCTGCTACGTAATCTACCAAACAATTAATGTAGACCTACTTGGAAGTTTGCAGTATAAACTGTCATTGCACAATTTCTTTGGCTGCCCAGCTATTTGTATCTTATATTGAATCTTCTTCTTCCTCCTCCTCCTCCTTCTTGTTCTTGTTCTTCTTCTTCTTCTTCTTAGTGCCATGATGCTTTCGCACGCTGTGACAGCCCCAGCATTTTCTTCCACTCCTGTCTGTGTTCTGCTGCTCTCAATGTTCAAACTAGATTTAGTATTAAATCTTGGCAGTCATTCTCTATGACGTCCAGCCATCTTTTCCATGGTCTGCCTCTCTCTTTCTGTGTCGCTGTATTCTGCCATGTAGGCACACATATGGCAATCTTCGCTGTTCCGTCCGACAAACGTGTCCAAAGTATCGCAGCCGTTTCATCCAGATTTTATCAACGATATTTTCCTTGATTCCAAGGAATCAGCCACTCAATTTTCTGCAGTCACAGGGATTTACATAAAAGGCACCAAATAAATCAATTATTTCATTTACTTGATTGACTCTTTATTGGTTTAAGCTGCAGTGGCTGTCTTTCTTTACGATGATTTGGGTCATGTGGCACACATTTCATGGAGTAGCTTGATGGAGTTGAATGAAGCAAGTAACATGATTATTATGCTGTGCTGAACTGGTGATTATCACCGCTTTTCAATTTGGCCATTTTGGCAATTTAACATTGCCGAAATGTTGAGTATTTAGTGCAATGCCATAATAAATCGTGCAACTGCTGTCTGTGAAAAACAACTGAGCACTTCCTTTTGCAGTTAAATTCTTACCAGAGATATTTAGCAATTGTGGCACAATTGACTTTCTTGCATTTTTTCATTTCATATTCGCATTCATTCATCTTTCAATTACTTGAGTTTAACTGAGAAATCTTTTGCCAAACTCATTGACTCATTGAGTCTCTGGAAAAGAGTCTGCGTCTGAGGAGACTCAGATTGATGGCAAGATAATATACTGTAATAAAAGTTATACTGTATAAAATTATGTAAGAAACAATAATAATAGACTTCAGGACAGGAGAAATACTACTAAACCTCTTTAAATTATTTTTATCATTTATAATATTAAGATTCTTGCTCTGTTTGTCCAGTTTGTCTGTTACCTTCAAGCGTTCTGATTGGTCACCAATCGACGTTATGGTCGAATCGCGTAACCTCTGTCCTGGGCTGTGCACGAGGCTGTTGCCATTGACAACCATTGTCTATTGTTTAATCAAAACTGTGTAACAATCGAATTGCGTAACCTCTGTCCTGGGCTGTGCACGAGGCTGTTGCCATTGACAACCATTGTCTATTATTTTCTAATCAACGGAGCGTTCAAGCGTCTTAATTGCAGCTCAAACCCCTGTTCCTTTCCCTCTCCCCATCCCTCTCTCCAACAAACCCCCCCCTCCCCACCCCTTCCCCTCCCCACCCTCTTTCCATCTTCTCTCCCTCTCCCAACCCCCTTCCTCCTCCCAAACCCCCAAACCCTCTCTCCTCCCAACCCCCAAACCCTCTCCCAACCCCTTCCTCCACCCCCTCTTCCCAACCCCCTTCCCTCCCAACCCTCTCCCAACCCCTTCCCTCCACCCCCTCTCCCCATCCCTCTTCCACCCCTCTCCCCATCCATTTCCCAACCAACCATCCCTTTGGTTGAGCTTGGCTGTGTGCCTTCCGTAATATACCCCTCTTCCTCCCGAAATCTACCGCAATTTGACGCAAATGTGCAACGTCATGCCCTATAGATTAACATTATGAGATTTTTGCATAGCTACGTAAATTTACCGCAATTTTATGCAAATGTGTAACGTCATGCCCTATAGATTAGCATTTTTAGATTTTTGCATAGCTACGGAAATCTACCGCAATTTGACGCAAAAGTGCAACGTCACGCCCTATAGATTAGCATTTTTAGATTTTTGCATAGCTACGGAAATCTACGCAATCTGACGCAAATATGCAACGTCATGCCCTATAGATTAGCATTATGAGTTTCAAATGTTCCGTTTAGTACTTTAAACTTTAAAGGTCCTTCTTATAATTCCTTACGTTTCTATCGAATCCTGAAATTTTTATCTCGGGTTTCTTGCAAAGGAATTAATTATTCATCGATTATTAGTTAAATTAAATGCATGTTTGTGCAGCGCCGAATGGTGAATAGGAGTCAGTATAGCACCTATATCTCAGCGGTTATAAACGTTAGAAAGATTTGTTACGCTTTCGCTTAAAGCTAATTTTATAGAGCACATTAATTATTCATCGATTATTACGGTAGTTAAGTTAGAGGCATTTTTGTGCAGTGCCGAATGGTGAATAGGAGCTTCGTATAGCGCCTATATCTCAGCGGTTATAACGTTAGAAAGACGCGTTACGCTTTAGCTTAAGGCTAATTTTATAGAGCACATTTAGGCCCGATTTGTGTAAGCAGTTAATGTTTAATTTGTTTGTTGGAATATTCGTTGCCTCGAACGGCGAGCCTGCACTGCAAGCGAAAGAAGAGAGAATCGAAAGTAGCGGCGAGCATTTTTTTGTATAATATTAAGATCATTGCTCTGTATGTCTGTTACCTTCAAGCGTTCTGATTGGTTGGCTGTGTGGACGTTCTCATTCGTTACCTTCAAGCGTTCTGATTGGTTAGCTGGGTGAGCGTTCTGATTGGTCGTTCTGGAATCTTAGGCCGCGGCGAAATGCGACGCGGCTTAACGGCGACGCGAATTAACGGCGACGACGGGGCGTTTGACGGCGCGACGTTGCAGGGTCATAGTGTGTAGGCCTACAACTCGCGGTTTAACGGCGACGCCGGCTTTAACGGCGACGCTGGCTTTAACGCCACGCTGCTTAACGCCACGCCGGGCGTTTTGGCGCGACGTTGCAGCGTCAGAGAGCTACGTGGCGTATGCACGTCATTGAAACGTTGTTCAGCAGCATGAATTCAATGATTGGGTTTTAGTATTATCCTGCACTGCGAGCTGGCGAGCGAGAGCGGAAGCGAGCGAGCTGGCAGCGAGCATCTTTCTAGTTTATTATTATTATTATTATTGTAATCGTTGTTGTCATCGTCATCATCACCATTATTATTAAAGAACTGAAATCTCAAAAGCCTTCTTTAGAACCTGATATCACAGTTTTTACAATGTGTGTGATGCTTTTATTAAGGTAAACTTTTGCCTGAAAGACATGCAATAAATCACACTGAAGATGACTGTCTTCTTCCTATCATATGTTGGTTTTTGGTTGGCAGGTGATAATCTGAGAACAGATGCATATACTCCATATATATACAAGTATAGATGATGTATCCAACCTCTTTTTCTCTTTCTAAGCCTTTGATGCTGTCTTTCCTCATCATTTCCTTCACCATGGACATTATTTACTGAAGTGACCATCAACTGGTGCTGATGTACTACTACAATGGCGCTAAAGAATTCTACTACTACTACTACTACTACTACTACTACTACTACTACTGCTGCTGCTGCTGCTGCTACTACTACTACTACTACTACGACTGCTACTGCTGCTACTACTACTACTACTACTTTGTGTGGGCTCTTTACTGTGGTGTTTAGCGATTCACTTCCCCTATTCTGTCTGCTTCAGCTGGATGCAAAACATGGCATCCCAGGCAGGACTGGTGCTAACCTGTAATGCCCCACCCTAGCAGGATAGATACTCGGACATTCAGTGATGGAGGATGTGGGAAATGTAGATGTAAATGCGACAAATGTATCCATTGGACAGGCCTCTGTGAATGCCCGACCTCTGCATTTGTGGACTTTGTGGGTGCCTGGCACCGACCCTGATTCCATATGCAGAACCTGTGACTGGCTGGAATAATTGATCAGTAAACAGGGTCTTAAGTTGAGTACTGATGACAATGAGATGAGACAATAGACTACTGGACCAGCATACTTATGGTGGTAATTTGCCTTTTGTCAAGTAACGTGTAGGATGGAATAGTAACATAGGCCAAACGAGGGCCAAAAACCGTTGTCACGCTAATGATAAGACAGCTAAATACTATATGTTCAATATGGTTAGCATTTGGTAAAATGAAACACAATGAGTTTTAAAAATTCTTTTAATAAAACATTCATTTATTCATTTTCATTTCTCAAAATAATTGCTTTTCCAAACAAATCTAGTATGAAAGCATATTGCTAGGTCAAACATTTGGTCATACTGTCATCTGTTGTCCAGCCTGATATCCTGGTTTTGACTTGGATCTTATTATGTTATAAGGATTTGGTAAACCATCGTTTTGTGCTTCTTTGCATTTAGAAGTGGCACTATAGAAGTTAATGATTAGATATTTCAGCTGATTGTTAGTTCATGCTCATGCTGACTAGAAATGCTCTCAGCCGATTAACTTTATGTCAGAATACATCTTAAAGAGCAGGGTGATAGAATAAGTCCATATCATATACTTATTTGTTCTATTTACGATGTATTACTAAATTCATGTGGTGGTCCAATAAATGTTTATCTATCTATCTATCTATGTATCTATCTATCTATCTATCTATCTATCTATCTATCTATCTATCTATCTATCATGCATGATGGTTTACGTACTACAAGGCCATAGAATCACAATTATGTTCATAATTGCACTTCATTTGCAAATATTTTCCAATCTGATTTGAGGCAGAAGACAGGATTAAAATCCAACATCTTCTTTGCTGGATGATACAGAAAATTGGATTTTTGGCTCGTGATGAACGCGACAACTGGCTAGTTTCGGATAGAATCGGATTGAATTATGCATTTGTTGATACAACACTCAACAAGACTGTTTCTGTGAAGTGCACATTTACAAAGTAGAATACAAAACTTGATTTTAAATTGACAGTCTTGTGTTGACAATGTAAATGCATCGTCAGTGAAAATAGCGCGACAGAAAGGGCTGCCATAAGCACAATAAACAATCTAATATGTTACATTCAAACAAGTTTTTGGAATTCTAGATATATGCAGGAAGAGGTTATTTCATTAGTGTGTGATCCAGTGCACCGTTGTCAGTTTGGAGTCTACTGATAAATGTTTAAGAAAGATTGTAATAAAATTAGTCTGATGTAGAGAGGGTTGTTGAAGTGGCAATCATGAATGCAGTGTTGATATCAAGAAAGGACTTAGCCACTTACTAAATGTTCAATATGGTTAGCATTTGGTAAAATGAAACAATAAGTTTTTTAAAATTCGTTGAGTTTTTAAAATTCTTTTAATAAAACATTCATTTATTCATTTTCAAGTGGCAATCATGAAGTCGGTGTTTATATCAAGAAAGGACTTAGCCTATTGACTAAAAAGTGCAAGACCTTTGATGTCTCAAAGCCAATCAATCAATGGCTGTTCCTATAGATAGAGAAAGCGAGAATCTAGATATGTTCAAATTATATTTACTTGTGTCTTAGCTGTCCACGGATACCCTGGATTTGATCTGGATCTTTAATGATTTGATTTTGGTTTGCCATCGGTTGATGCTCTTGTGCATTATGAAGTGGCGCTATAGAAGTTTAAGATTAGATTGAATTAGAATCATCGACTTTAGGGGGCACGGTGGAGTAGCGGTAGGATTCTTGCCATGCAACTGGAGGGTAGCGGGGTCAAATCTTACCCTAACCACTGTGTAGCGACCTTGGGCAAGCCACTTGCCCCTTAACTTGCCCCGTACTTACGGTTCTCTACTTTGTGAATGGCTTAAAATGTGTCAACGACCATGTAATAACTGGCTTCCAGCTATTTGATTAATATTAATATCATTCAAAGGCCTATCTCAATAAACTAGGTTATTGAATGCAGATGGTTACATCAGTGGTTTTCACACAGGCTTACTTAGCCTCCTAAACCACTTAAAGTCACATTATTATTATGGGCATGGAAATTTTGTAATGATATTGCATTCTGTTCGTCTTCCTGTTGCAGCAATACATGGCGCCAAGTTTGTCACTCTTTGGGCCGATCACAATCCCGTCAAATGCGTACAACAGCTACAGAGTCTTTGGAAGTGCGCTGCTCCTCTTCATGTTCATCTGTGTCTTTATTGGAGTGAAATTTGTCAGCAAGTTCTCCCCGGTCGCTCTTTTCTGTGTTCTCTGTTCGATCGTCTGTGTCTACATCGGGATATTCACCGCAAATCCTGGACGAGGACCAAGGTAGGAACGCGTGAAACATTCGACGACCTGATGAGATGCTAGGACAAATTGTCTCCGGACAAAATGTTAGCGGACAAAATGTCACAGACAAAATGTAACCTTAACTCTAACTCTAGCCCTAAATCGTGACATTTTGTCCATAACATTTTTTCCGCTGACATTTTGTCCGTTACATTTTGTCTGCAGACTGTTTGTCCTGCCACGCCTGATGATGCATTTGAATTGCAGATTTGTACATATCAAGTTATCTACTTCGGTGAACATTTTTTGTTTCCTGTTCTTTGTTGTGTTATATGTTACGATGAAAATGTAGTGAGCTGTTTAAAAGACTATTTAAGCGAGTTTGTTTTTCCCAGATTCATTTACATCAGAAATATGACACACAAGTTTTACAATGAATTTACTACCGGTATTTACGCTACCAGAAAACTATAAGTAAAATATGAAAATTTGTAGACGTATGGTACAGTGAGTGTGCGTGTGTGTGTGTGTGTGTGTGTGTGTGTGTGTGTGTGTGTGTGTTCCCATGCCATCGCAGACATTTGTACAAACTTCTTTTCCAACTATGACTTGGATGGATTAAAGTGTGTGGGACTTTTTTCTTTTCGGGAATTCCAGACTTGATTTGATTATTGCACTCGAAGCATTGCTTTGCATTGCTGATGTGCAGAGCAGAAAATTGCCTGTCAACAAATTTGATGATGTGTCAATCCAAGATTTTTATTTTCCCTGCTGAAATCTCTTGGACACAACATGTGTTTCTATATGATTTACCGTATTTTCGCGCATATAAGACGCACCCGCGTATTAGACGCACCCGCGTATAAGACGCGGGTTTTGTTGATTTGTGTTAAAATAATTATGGATAAGACGCACCCACATATAAGACGCACCAAAAGGCGCTCCCGGCAACCCGTCAGCGCTCTCGGCGACCCGTCAGCGCTCCCGGCAACCGTAGGCGCCCGGCAACCCGTCGGCGCTCCCGGCAACCCGTCGGCTACCCCTCGGCGCCCCGGCGACCCGTCGGCGCCCGTCAGCGCCCTAGCGACCCGTCAGCGCTCCGGCAACCCGTCGGCGCTAGGCGACCCGTCGGCGCTCCGGCAACCCGCCGGCGACCCCCGGCGCTCCTGGCGACCCGTCGGCGCCCGTCAGCGCCCCAGCGACCCGCCGGCGCTCGGCGCCCCGTCGGCGCTCCGGCGACCCGCCGGCGCCCCGGCGACCGCCGGCGCTCCCGGCGACCCGTCGGCGCCTCGGCGACCGTCGGCGCTCTAGGGCGACCCGTCGGCGCTCCCGGCAACCCGTCGGCGCTCTAGGCGACCCGTCGGCGCTCGGCGACCGCCGGCACTCCCGGCAACCCGCCGGGCGCTCTAGGCGACCGCCGGGCGTTCTAGGCGATCCGTCGGCGCCCGGCAACCGTCGGCATCCCAGCGACCGTTGGCGCCTCGCGCCCCGCGGCGCTCGATGAACCGCCGGCGCTCTAGGCGACCCGTCGGCACAGTTATTCATGTTCCAAAAATTTAGATAAGACGCGACCGGGTATAAGATGCACCAAAGGGGCTAATTGTGTTAAAATTCGTATAAGCCGCGCTTATATGCGCGAAAATACGGTAGATGCTTCTGGATGATACACGCAATTCTGAAATTGATGAATAGATCTTTTTATCATTTTTATCAAAATTCATGTTTCAGTGTATCTCATTTATAAAACAGAATTTAGAGGCATACAGTGCTGCAGCACCCATGAAATCCACACTCAGGATGTTGTTGTTGCTATTATTATTATTATTATTATTATTATTATTATTATTATTATTATTATTATTATTATGTGAAAGTTCTGTGGAAGGTGACTGCGTTAAATATCTGGTGTCATAATAATATAGGACTCATGACAATCTAAGTTATATCTGTCCATTAGTCGATCGGCACATGACATGATTATGGACTAAATGAATGGAAACTCTGCTAAGATGTTCATAGTGTTAAAAATTTTGTTGGGCCATTCATTATTTGTAAGAAAATTAGTTTTAAGAGAGGTTATAGAAACTGTTATAAATGCAATTTTTGCCTGTTTTAATTATTTCAGTGTACAATTACATGTTGATGTCATAGCAGAATTAAGAGTTGTTTCAAACCTGTTTGTGAAATTATTGGCTTATCTAAATTAAGCTCATACACTATTATTATTTTAATTATAATGAGGTTTAGAGTGGTTCAGTAAGGTTTGTCTTGTTTGAGAACCACTATTTCTCTTTTTCATAAAAAAGAACTTTGTTTACGCTTTTGAAGTCATTTGTATTTTATAAGATAATGATATGATGCATTTTTAGTTGAACAAAACATATTTTAATGACAGTTTGAGAGCCAATTCACTTTGCAAACGTGAAAGTTATTGGTTATTAGTCGGGGAAGGATTTGCTTCATTTAAAAGCTCTTGTTTATATCATTAGAATCTGTTACCTTGGCGATCGACTTCTGTCGCGTGAATCCATTCTCAACAACGTAACCGGTGCGGTCGAGTGTAACAAGAACGAAACAGGACCGATATTCCAGATGTACTGCGGAGGTGGGGTCGATCCGTCGACCGACCCGTGGTGCGAGTACTTCAACAAGTCCGAAGTTCTCGAGCGGTCGGGCATTCCGGGACTTGGAAGTGGAGTGTTCTTCAGTGAGTTTGCTCGAGTCGTTAGCAGAAAATCCATCGAGTTGAACCAGCGTTAGCACAGATTATTAAGTGAATGAGAAAGACCCAAATCTAGAGATGAATGCTGGTGTTACATTGTGTATTTTGACAGCTATTTGATGTTTGCTGCGGACACAGATGCATCAGTAAATTGTTTCACAGATTGCCAAAGATTCTTTCTGTGATGAGAAAATCTAAGACAATTATTGTTGCTTGGTTGAATGAAACTAGATGTTGACAACATTTTAGCTAAGTTTGAAATCAAATTGTGGCTACATGTTACTTGGGGCAGGAAAATAACAGACTGGTTACATGCTGGAGAGGCCTACAGATGAAACAGGGATCTAATCCCTCCCGCTGGAGCCCATAAGATTATCTCAGCCTTACATGCTACAGAGTGGTGGTAAAAATGAGGAGCAGTGTTAAGCTGTGAGGTAAAACATAGGACTAAACCAGTGGTTCTCGAGCTGTTCAAGTAGAGAGGTCCATATCTACTGTTTTCGGTACTTAACCCTTTCGCTCAGAAAGGCCGATATTTCGGCTTCATAACCAACTGGTTTTACGCATTGCCAGGACCAAAGGGTTAAGTGGGCCAAAGCCTTATAGAATTCTAAAATTTAGACTACTATCGATGATTCTGAACAGGGTTCTTATGACGAAAAATGGATTTGATGCATAGGAAATCTCTAAGTGTTCATAAAACTACATAAAAACAGGCAATGTTAGTCCTGCATTACAGTAATTTTTTATTTAAGATCTGAACTGAATTTCATTTAACTGTTTTAAGTTAGTTTTAAAAAACGTAGACCTGTTCTTGGTGACCAGTTACTAAAGTTCAGATGCCAGTTTATTGATCTCTGGACACAAAGCTGTAACGCCCAAAGTCATACATCAGTGAGTGTGGAACGTTGCTCGATTTTTATCACTGTCATTGTGGGCAATGACTGCTCACATTACATGAAAAACTGAGACCTCGAGGGCCACTTTCAGTTGACAGATAACGGGTCGCAAGTTGCCCGCGGTCCGTGGTTTGGGAACCTTTGGTCTAGACGTAGTGTACGCTATATTAATGGCATTAGCCACCTGTGTCACTGCATACCTAAGCAACCGGAGAGTGGCGCCGGTGCCAATGCTCGTATCGAGTATAAGACACCGATATCTTACCTTTACTTGTTAATGCCGTTGTGATCATCAATGTACGAACAGGAAACATCTGGAGTAATTACAACAGCAAAGACAACAGATTGGGTTTAGACGAGAAGGGAGATCGCGCCAAAGGTGACGTCATCGTCGACATAACGACCTCCTTTGTAATTCTTATTGGAATATTCTTTCCTTCTGTGACAGGTGCGTCTTCTTCCTCTCTTAATTAGAAACGAAGTTATTTTTCTCATCGGTTGCCATTAATGAGCGATGTTTCGTTAAATTAACTACCAAAAATTTGACATTATGTCAAATTAATGAAGCTAATGCAATTTCAATCATGCGATGTACTAAAAAACCCTTCAGTTATCCATGCAAATCAATTGACTAAGCCTACAGTCTTGGACTTGGCAATGCTCTTAGTGAACAGACGTTTGTAATCTTCTACCGTATATTCATCGTTAATAGATTATTTCATGGCAATGGCTGCATGATTTTTGTTGCACTTAAATTTTTAAAATACAGATTTGTGCTGTTACAATGCCACAGGGTGTCTGCAACAGCATGATAGATGACCTCACAAATTCTTTGTTAAATTATGAAAATGAGGTGTATAACCACCGTGTATAACCACCAGTATTCTTGGTTCACTGCTGTTCATACACAAATTTAGAAGTTTTGACCAAGATTTTCTGAACTGAATATTGATCAGAGTTTTCAAAATTTTAATTGACCAGTCTGTGGATCATGATGGTTGACCATAAGATGGTCTGATCTGGTTATAATATAATGATTCTTAGCTCCCAGTTCGAGCTGATACCATTAATCATTAGCTCCCCGATGCTGGTGTCGGATCAATTGGTTGGAAGCAAACTGATCGGAACAAATTGGCCGGTAAAAATTGAACAGGAAGTCAATTCGTCAGAAGACAATTGAACATGAGTCAATTGATTGGCAATATTAATCTTCTTTATTCGTGACAAGCACAGCATAACAAAAGTAGTACACAACCAGTAGTACACAACCAAGGAAAACACAAATCAGCTGAACAAAACTAAATAATAATAATAATAAATAATAATTAAAAAAACACAAACCTAATAATTACCTAATATTAATGACGAATGCCAATTGTGTGGTTCGAACGGAGAACATGTTAATGTGTCAGATTGTGTTTCAATGTCTTGTATCTCAATATTTGAGCAGCAAAATCTTAGATAACGTAAGCGATACAATGATTACAAACATCTGCATTTGCATTAATTTGGGACATTTTGTGTGTTACCTAATTTTTTGAGGTTTCTTGATTGCAGCTAACATTTATATTGGCAACTTTTTGACGTTATGTGCTGCATTGTTTATGTTTCGGTTTACGTGAGAGAGGTACAGTACCTCATCAGTCTCATGCCAAGTGTTGTTTAACTATAAAAGGAATGCTTTGATCTTTTGCAGATAAATTTTTTAACTAAAAGTTGCCGATCAATTGACTCATGACTTCCTTTCAATTTTGACCGGCAAATTGTTCCGATCAATTTGCTTCAGATCAATTTATCATCCTCCGATGATATGAGTGTGTGTGTGTGAGTGTGTGTATGTGTGTGTGTGCAAATTGTATGCCATTAGAGCAGGGGTATTCAAATAAATTTTATGAAGGGCCAGATTTTTATGACTGTACCCAAGGATCAGGTGCAAAAAGTTTTTGTAAAAAAATATAGTTAATAAGTAATAGGAAACAAGTAAGTTGAAAACAAGACATTTAGATATATTCCATATGTAGTAGAAAACATTATTGATTGTTTCAGTATCTCTGTGGGCCATTTTGCAGCCCCTGGCGGGCTGGACTTGGGCCGTGGGCCGCCATTTGAATACCCTGCACTAGAGGTTGTATAGAATATAATATAGCAACGATAATGTGATTTCAAGAGGTTTAGGAGGCTAGCCTGTGTCGAAACCACTGTAATAGCTCTCAACATTTAATAGACATGTTTCACCAGATAACATTTGAATCCATTACCCGGCATTGTTTCAGCCGCTACTGCGTTTTTGACCCAGCTGTTCCATAAATCTACTACCTTAGCACTAAAAATGTTTTCCTTTCTCCCAATATGTGAGGTAAGTTCTTAAGAATGGATGTTATTTCCATAATTGTAACTGTAATGGTACTAATTGCATCCAGCAGTGATGACAATGGTGCGTGATTTGATGTGCATTGTGAAGGTTAGGGGACAGTTAATCACGGGACATTTAATCGCGTACATTTAATCACCTGGACATTAGTAAGTTTGAAACGACCAGCACTGCGCACTGCATTGTTACTCCCTTTAGCCTGCTACTGACCGCTGAATCTTTAAACGAAGATAGCAGGGTTCACTCACTCCATCTAAACCTCTCGGAAGCAGATATACACTAGACTCTTTAATTACTGGACTTTGTTTGCATGATCAATCGGTCAAATGGTCAGCTAGTCGAGCACTGATCTCACCATGACCGGCAGCTTTTCGCATGTGGTTGGAGAAATAAATGCAGACGTGGAAATATCGAGAATTTAGATAAATAGGTTTCTTAAAATTTTTATTTCTTTTATTTCAGCACCTAGGTGATTAACTGTCTTGTGATTAACTGTCCGCATGATTAAATGTCCACATGATTAAATGTCCTGTGATTAACTGTCTCATGATTAAATGTCCATATACTCCCATTGTGAAGGCATCATGGCTGGGTCGAACCGGTCTGGGGATCTGGCGGATGCACAAAAGTCCATTCCAACGGGAACCATTGGTGCAGTCGCCACAACGTCTTTCGTCTGTATCCTTTTTATCCGCGCCATCATTTTACGCACGATTTAATTACGACTTAATTGAAAGTCTGGAGAATAATTAGATAATTATAATCACATGACTACTTTGAAAACGTCGTTGTTAATGGAGTAGATGGATCGAGTGAAATTCGCCGAAAATTGTGATGAAATTGGAACAGATATATGTTAAAAATAGTCAGGAGATATTATTAAAGAATCGGTTAAGTCATGCCATGTCTTAATTACTAATAATTGCTAATTGGTGGTCAGTGGTCAGCTGTGCATACAAGTAAATGACCACAGATCCGGTGTGGTTAGTATTGTTTACTGACGAGTTGAAATGCATAGTTTTCAGAAAGCTATTTGGCATTTCATTGTATTGTGATTGTGTTGCACCAGAATATTTATTTGTGGTTAAGTTGAATGGAAGTGAGATATTCGTAACTGTTAGAGTCTCTAGATTTATTGTGTAATTCTGTCTGTTATTAAAACAGTGAAGACCTTAGCTTAGATGAGATCTTTCTTGTTTGCTGTTCTTCGCTGGGTGTGTCGAGGGACAATTGCTTCGTGACAAGTTAGAACGATTCTTTATTAATTATTATGTTATGTTTTGTTATGTTAAAATGTCAATTTATATAGCACAATAATCATGGCTGAAGGCCAAAGTCAAGAGCACTTTACACACTGCGCTTATACGATATCTCGTACAAGTACAAGTACATACAAGTACGTCATCATCATTATATTACTTTGTTTTTTGGACTTTTATATGTACCAGTTATTTGTAACTTTGTAATGTGTTCACGCAGTTCGTTTGGACGAGTTACCACATTAATCAGTACGTTGATAATAATAATAATAATAATAATAATAATAATAATAATAATAATTTCCAATACTCACAGGTGGCAATCTATGGTATTACAAATCCATTTGTGGGATTTTGAAAAATTGAATGCTTCTCGCCTGAATCACTGCTTCCCACACTGTATAATTACTGCTGTCGCTGATGTTTTCTCTTCTCACTGACCACTCAACTAATTACAGACCAATTCAGTAAAAGCTGTGAAGGCCACAAGTTATATAATCAGAAGATTATTTTGAATCTCATGAAATTTAAGCTGAGAATGTCTCTGATTTGCCACTCTATTCTTCAATATTAATACTGAAAAGGGATTTGGCCTCAACGGGTATCAAGTTGAATCCTCCCAATACTTCAGATGCTGCATAGAGGTTTGCGTAGATAGTGTCATTTATAATTTTGCACAGAAATTTTATAATGGTGTTTTTCTGGCAATGCTTAAAACAGTCATTTTATTTAAGTGTATTATTTAAAATGATCAAAATACTGTGAGATTTTGTTTGTGCAAAAACTTTGAAAATGAGAAAATGACCTTACATGCATTATTTGTTGTTTAGATTTGGTGAAAGCATGGGTGGGGGCCTGATTGTGGCCCACTTGGCGTGGCCCAATCCGTGGGTCATCATGGTTGGATCATTTCTATCCACCTGTGGAGCAGGGCTTCAAAGTCTTACTGGTCAGTGCAAATTCCTCAGTTATTCTTGATTTTTTAACTGGAATTAATTTCCAGTGAGCATGACATATGCTCTAGTACTCAGGTTGCTAGACTATTGTAATGTTCTTATTTTTGCTTTTATAAAAGGCCTTAAAGAGGTTTCATATAACTCACTTGGACACTTTATATTCACAGATTTTGTTTAATTTTCAAAATGAGGTATACATTCTGTGCAGTTTCATCATTGTAACTCGAAGAAGAATCAGTCGAGCAATCAATCAATCAATAAGCTTCTATGGCGCCACTATCCATTCTATTCTATTCTATTCTACTTGATAATTTATGTAGCGCTATAGCATGGCCAAGGCCAAAGGCAAGAGCGTTTTACAAAAGACAGTCATACGATATACGAAATAAAAGAGTTTTAAGGTTCGATAAGAACGACTCGAAGTTGGTTGTCGTGGTCACAGAAGCTGGAAGTGCGTTCCAAAGGAGAGGATTGCCCCGAGTCACAGATCTTTCTCCAAGCTTCACGGTCTTAGACGGAGGGGGAACGTAGAGGTGAGATCGTTTACTAGAACGAAGCTGTTTGCGACAGTCTGTCATCACCGGCCTGCGTATCAACACCGAAAGATATTCCGGGCAGAAAGGGTCATGCAAGGCTCGGAAGGTCAGCGAGCATCGTTTAAAAACGATACGCTCCGGGATCTTGAGCCAATGGAGCTTATCCCTCAATAACGGGGTAACGTGGTCATGCCACCTGGCACCGAAAATCATCCGGGCGGCGGCGTTCAGGACCGATTGCAGTCGGCCCAGCTGATTGTTGGGAAGACCGAGGAGGAGGCTATTACAATAATCCAGCCTGGATAACACCAGGGCACGGACTAGATGTATCGCAGCTGATGTTGAGATGTAACGACGAATCTCCCTAATCTTTCAGAGCTGAAAGTAACAAGTGCGTGTTACGAAGTTCACTTGGCCAACGAACGATGGGGAGTCATCAAGGAGAACACCCAGGAGGCGCACTTTGGTAGACGGAGCTACGACAGCATCTCCGATCGTAAACGGCGTTCAACTGATCTGGTGGACCCTTCGAGGAGTGTTAATCCACAACAGTTCAGTTTTTTCAGGGTTTAATGCAAGGCGATTTGTCGCTGTCCACTGCATTATTTCGCAGATGCAGTCTTGTAGGCGAGCTCGCAGATGATCCGTCTCCAGGGATGGGCAGGAGGAGTACACCTGCCCGTCATCGGCATAAGCATGTCATAATGCATAACCCATCAACTGATGGCACACACAAAAATGACAACAGCAGATAGTCTAAATAAACCTGATCTTGGCTGACAGAAAAGTGGCACAATTAACATTGAATTTGACCGTTTCAAAGCTTCAATCTGACTTCCGACTATGTACCAGGGCTTACCAGTTTACATTGATTTTTCTGTGCTGAGTTTGCACATCAAAGGTGTGAGAGCGCCTGTGCCTATTTCCACTGTATTCATTTCTTTGCTATTTCTGCCAACGCAAAACTACGATTCCCACTAGCTCGATCTCAGCTAAATCAAAAGCCCGGGATAAATGTAAGGGTAGCACGGGGAAATCGACTTTGGTTTTGAGTAAAAATTGAAGGAAGATTGGTTTTCTGGATGCTAGGACTATGCACAGATATTTTGGGGATATTCTGGGATGATGATGGCCACCTGAATCAAAGCATTGCAAACCTAATTTGATCGTTTTCTCTTTACAAGGCATTTTGAATGCTGTCTTCTTGATGGTCCTACACTGCAGAGCCAGTTTATATCGGAAACAACTTGACCCGTTTTGATTTGAATCTTCCTGCACAAGATTTTCTCGTGTTCACATTTCTTTTGCAGCTGTTAAGATTGTGCAACTAAGACTGCAACTTTGAAAGAATATGTTGTAGAAAAATACTAAGAATTGGGTGGATCAAAAAGATTGTAAATATAGAACCATATACGGTGTTCTCAGTCAAAGATAACTATGCTGCAAAAAGTAAACCAAATGAAACTTCATCTATTTGGATGCATATGCAGAATGAAAGAAGACAGAAAGATCAAAGCTCTAATGTTTGGAATAAAGAAGAATGCCAATAAGAGAGAGGTAGAGAGAGAGAGAGAGAGAAAGAGAGAGAGAGAGAGAGAGTGAGAGAGAGAGTGAGAGCGAGACCACACAAGGAATGGTGTGATGATATTGAAGAATGGTGTGGAAGCAGTTTACAGGATCTTAGTCACAGAGCAACGGACAGGAAAGAATGGCAGAAAACTGTGGAGATGGCATTATACACCAACGGACAATGAGCCAATGGTTGTTGATGATGAACTAATAAGAATGTTTTATTTAAGAGACTTATTTGTTATTTTCCCAAAAATTTTAGTACTTAAGCCAGTTGAGTGGTTAAGTGCCATGTTTAGGATTTTCTGGGCTTCAAATGCCTCTTTGTGGTCACTTATATTATCACACTAAATTGCAATTTAGTAGGAGCATAAATGGTAAATTTACACTTTTCCTCACAATTTTAGTACCTTTGAGTCCCACACTTTTCTCCAAAAATCCCCGCACTAGACAGGTATCACTAGTTATAACTGATCATACTGTACAATTTATTATGAATTACTATTGAAAAGGGCATTTGTAAGTCAAGTATTGGCTCCAAACAATGGGCTCAATGAAATCAAGCAATCTTAAAGCTGAGTAACTGATCAGTTGGACCTTAAATGCTGTCAATAATAAAGCAGGAGGACTTTCTTGAAGTCAAATTTTGACTTAGAGTCAATCGGTAAACTTTTATGGCACCAGTATAATAACGCCTAAAGCACCAAAATGCAATCTCTAGAGCCAGGTCAATCCTGTAAGGACAGTCATCGAAACAGAAGGAATGACCATCAGATTATCTGGACTGTTCTGTGACGGTAGTCGGTCCGATGTATTTCAGGTGCTCCGAGACTGCTCCAGGCCATCGCTGCCGATGGCATCGTCCCGTTTCTTCAGCCGTTTGCCGTGACTTCGGGGAAAGGAGAGCCAATCCGCGCTCTGCTGTTGACGGCAGGAATCGCCGAGGCTGGCGTACTTCTGGCGAACGTCGATTACATCGCGCCAATCATCACAATGTTAGCAATGTCGTCGATTATAATGCTTCATTTTCAGATTGGCTTCAATAAAATTATGCGGATCCTATGTTATTATGCAGAACTCTTTGGCATAAATATTAAACCTCTGACTCAAACACAGGAGAGATCCTAATAAGCCACTCATAACCGCTATGGATCAGGGTAAAGTCACTGCTCTTGTCCTCCTGGATCTCACCGCTGCATTTGACACGGTGAACCACTCGATACTCATTCACCGGCTCGAAAACTGGTTTGGCATTACCGGTGCTGCACTAAATTGGTTCAAGTCTTATCTTCAAAATCGTATGCAATCTGTGTGTGTCAAGAACTGCATGTCAGAATCTAGGAAGCTTGATTGCGGTGTCCCACAAGGCTCTGTTTTAGGACCTCTTCTTTTTACACTCTACACTGCCCCTCTCAGTCACCTTCTCACTATGCAAAATGCTGCTTATCATTTGTACGCAGACGATACCCAAATTTTCCTGAGTTTCGACCAACCATCTTCCTTACCATCCCTGGAACGTCTGTCAAGCATTCTGGCTTCTGTACACACTTGGATGAATAAAAACAAACTCCTCCTAAATCCAGGAAAAACCCAATTTCTACTGATAGGAACACCACATCAGCTTAAGAAGATTGACTTGTCATCAACATGTCTTTCCTTTGGCACTTCACTGATTCATCCCTCTCAGTCTGCTCGAAATCTTGGAGTTATTTTTGATAATCACCTCTCATTCTCAGAACACATTGCCTTCGTCTGCCGTTCTGCTCACTATAACATACGAGATGTAAGGAGGATTAGACACCTCATCCCTTCCTCTGCACTTATTCCACTGGCCAACGCTTTGGTATCGAGTCGTCTCGACTATTGCAATTCACTGTATGCTGGTATTTCAAAATCCGACTTAAACCGCCTGCAAAGGATTCAAAACTCATTAGCCAGAGCTATCACTGGAACTGCCAAATATGAGCACATCACACCGATCCTAAAATCACTTCATTGGCTACCTGTCAAACAAAGAATTGAATTCAAGATAAGTCTCATTGTGCATAAGACGCTCCACACAAATCAGCCAATGTATCTCCGATCGTTACTGACTGCTCAAGACAACCAGCACTCAACGAGGTCATCTGATGCTACTACTCTTTACATACCCTATAGCAGGACTACTACTGGAAAACGTGCCTTTTCAGTTACCGGACCCAGACTTTGGAATTCTCTCTGCGGTACAGGTCCGCCAAACTGATTGTCTTACTACCTTCAGGTCTAGACTTAAAACTCATCTATTCCTGACTGCATATCCGCCTTAACCTGGAATCTGGAAGTATGGACTGACCTTTGGATTACAACCTCGATTCACCACGGACAATGATTCACGACTACGATTATTCACTGAAGCGACCATCGACTGGTGCAGATGTACTACTACAATGGCGCTAAAGAAGTCTACTACTACTACTACTCTAATGCCAGTATTCCAATTTATTATTATTATTATTATTATTATTATTATTATTATTATTATTATTATTATAAGCAACAGTGGTTTATTATACCACAGGACAGATCTTATTAAAGTTACTAAACCAATTAAAACCCAGTTATTATATTATGTTATTATTATTACTATTATAATTATTATTGTTATTGTTGTTGTTGTTTTTGTTATATGTCTTGAAACAATCTGTCATTTGATCAGTCAATGTACACTGTAGTTCAGCATTTATGAACCAAGTGGCAGTTGCATTGGCAGCCTAGAAGCATTATTTTAAATGGTTCGTAACCCTTTCACCACTAAATGTTGCATTAAGGTGTTTCAAGTAGCGCAATTGTTATTGCTGCGTTATTTCAGAACCAAGTCAATGCATATGTGCATGTGTGAGAGAAAAATCTTGTGAATTTATATAGTACTTTTGAAAGTAGTACCTCAGTCACTTGTTCTTAGGTGCTTATGTATATTTATGTAGTACCTCAGTCACTTGTTCTTAGGTGCTTATGTATATTTATGTATGTACATATGTATATTATGTATATTTTAATGTTATTTATTTATATGCTTTGATAAGAATAGTGTGTTGTTTCATATATGGAGCACACTGCTTTATTTGACAGTATTATGTTATTTAGGTGATAGAAACGTGTAGTGTATTAGTAGTTATACGTGAAATACAATTGGTTTCGGTGATTTTCTTCTCATTCAGGTTCTTCCTAATGTGTTACTGTTTTACGAATCTCGCTTGTGCAGTTCAGACAATTCTACGAACACCGAACTGGAGGCCACGGTTTAAGTTCTACCACTGGTAGGAATCATACTTTCCCTTTTCTCTGACCAATTGCTAGATGTTATGTTTGAAGATTGGATGGGCTTAAAAATTCGACATCGACAAAATTCTTGGGGCATAGAAAGGTCTAAGTTTTGTTGCATGTCCCTTGTTTTGCAATTGAATACAGGCATGGTTGATTTTATGTCTGAAATTCAAGGCAATGTCAACCAGTTTTAGATTTAATAATAATAGTAATTATGCACTTTTATAGCACATTACTCTAAAGGTATCAATCAATGGTACTTCAAGTTCATTAGCAAAAGACCAGGTCATTCCAGGAATCAGTCAGTGAGAAACAGACAGGCAGAGCTATGGAGGAGGATAGGCTAATTTAAAGAGATGGGTTTTTAGTCTAGATCGGAAAATACAGTGGATCCCACTTAATTGCATACCGCTTAATCGCATAACCCGCATAATCGCATAACAACATAAAAACTCGAACCAGTGTTTTGTGCACACAATTAATTATATATCAGACGTCCCGGCTATTCGCATAGCCCAGTTAATCGCATAAGCAAGGCTTGCACAGCACCTATGCAATTAAGCAGGTTTCACTGTACTCAATTCTTTGGAAGATCTGACAGCCGAGGGAAGTGAGTTCCATGTTTTGGGGTGAGAAATAGAGAAAGTTCTCTTACCAATTTCGGTGTTGGCCCTAGGTATATTTAACAATGAATTAGCGAATGTTGTTGAATGAGAATGCTTTGGGTGGTCTAGCATAGATTTCAAATATTGAGGTTGGCCGGGCTGCAGCGTTTTATAAACCAGGAGACTATTAGTGTCTTGAATATAATTCTCTGTTCAACAGGCAGCCAGTGTAACTTGTGAAGAACAGGTTTAATGTGATCATGCTTACGAGTTTTAGTAATGGCCTGAGTAAAAGAATTTAGAATCCTTTGGAGCTTCTGCACATTAGATTTGGCCATACCATTGTATAGGGAATTGCAATAGTCAAGTATACTGATAATAAGAACATTGGTAAGAGAAATTAGGACAGACTTGGGACCTATTGTAAAATTGGCAAACATGCAACATTGTTACTGTTATATGGCAATTGTATGCTTCTGTTTATCTGTTAATCTCCTCAGCAAATTTCTAAAACTTTTTGTGAGCCACAGATTCTGCTAGAAGAGCTGCATGTGGCTCTTGGTTTAGTCACCTCTGTGTTATAACTTTGCTTCAATTCATTTATTAAATTCAGCACATTTTGTGAACAATTAAGAACATTATACATGCATTACACGACAGTTTGTGCTATTTTTCCCGCCTATTTTTTTTAGTTTTACTAGGTTACGGTGCTACACGGTAAAGGTGTTGTAAATAATATCTATAATGAGATCTTCCCCCAACCCCCATTTATTTCCGAGTCAAATAGTGAAAACATTTTACAAATCGGTTCACTTTTATGCCAAATTTACGAGCAGATATAAAGTGGCTTGTTTTTTTATTGGCTCACAGCGTAGATCTAAAAGATGATAATTTGTTGGTGATGCAAATTGATTCTCTAATGAATTCTAGAATCTGCGCGCTCGAGATATTTGACATTTGATCTTAATTCGGTGCGTTTGTACGTTTGTTTTTTAGGGTTCTGTCGCTGTTTGGCGTTGCTCTTTGCCTCGCTCTGATGTTCATGTCCAGCTGGTACTATGCCCTGGCTGCTCTGGCACTGGCTGCCTTCATCTACAAGTACATCGAGTACAAGGGGTCAGTCGGTACAGTTGCGCATTTTGAAGTCCAGCTTCGATGTTTCATCTTCTATATTTCATCAAACCTTTGAAGCATCGGACAAATTAATCCCAATGCTGCAATTGCCAATTGCCGGCCCGATTGCAGTCATGTTGTGGTTTAGTCATTGTACGATTTGTCATGAGTTTGCAGCTTACCTGCTCTCTACTAATCAAAGACTGCACCAGAATAACACCAACTGAATGTTGACTTGATTACTTTATGAATTATTAAAATTATTAATGCATATTTTAGAATTCAAGCTTTTTATTCATTTATGCTGGTAATGCTATTCATTTTATTCATTTATGCTGGTTATGTCAAATCACCAACTTCTAACTATGACAACTAGTTACTTAAGATACCTTCTTGCGGGAAATTTGTTCCTTTTTGGCATCTTTTTTCAGTTGATTAAAATTGATGTTTTTGGATGTACACACACATTGTTTAATGCTATAATTAATGAGAAATTAGTCTTTATTTATCCGAACAATCTAGGATTATGATCCAGATTTGTTGACATTACTTTGGATGGAAAACGATGTAGCCTATCATTAGTTTTTTCTTTTCCCAACACTGTTTTCAGTTATTTCATTAATTTAAAGGCACTGTTATGTTCTTTTAATACTTTATTTTAATGTGCTCTTGTATGTTACGTGTAAAACACTGTTGGGTTGAAATAATTCCATTATTACATTATTATTATTATTATTATTATTATTTTTATTATTGTTTGGATGTGAATTTCTATTTTTACCTGTCCAACTTCTTGGACAGGTAAAAACAGGCTCAAAATTCTTGGGCAGTTGTAGTCTGTCCCCCACTGGGTTCTTGAAAAGAATTTAGCACCGTGTATGGTATCCTTGTTTATCTTGTGTAGAGCCGAAAAAGAATGGGGGGATGGTATTCGAGGGTTGTCGATGTCAGCTGCTCGATTCGCTCTTTTGAAACTAGAGGATGGATTGCCACACGTCAAGAACTGGAGGCCGCAGATTCTTATTCTTCTGAAATTGGATGAAAACCTTCAACCAAAATATCCGAAACTTCTGACGTTTTCTGGTCAACTCAAAGCAGGTACATAGTGATTAGCATGTACATCACAACTGTACTATTGCATATACTGGTTCCAGTCAAATCAGGTACACAATATGAACCAGTGTACTGGCATCATAATTATACGTGAGTTCGATGGTGAATGCAGAATTATTCAGAGAGTAAAGGGAAGAAGTTAGATATGATATTTTGGGGAATGGGATTAACTGTTTTTGGAAATCGAAACCCCCGATCTTAGTTATTGATGTCCGGTCTTACACCGTTCTCGAATATGGTCGACCCAATCTGTAGGCATGGTCAACATTTGCTGACTTTTTTTTGCTCTTTACGTTGAATGTGAAAGTTTTCATCATTCCGTTACTCAATTGCTGTTGTAGTTATTGTGTGTTGTGGCATATTTGACTTTCTTTCGACCGTCTTCTTACATAGCCGCATTTGTTGTGCTGCATCTGTAGCTGTGATTTTATATTTACTATTTAGTATTTTCCCTCGACAACTAATTCATATTTCGATTTGATTTGTCATTCCTTGTCATCTTCATTGCCATGCCAGTATTATTCTTTTCTGTCGTGCATAAGGATCTCTATTTAGTTTACCATGTGTAAGCTGTTGTGTGTGCATTTGTATATGTGCATCTTTTTTTAAAGATAATGTACTTTCTTACGTGTCATATTCAATCAGTTATTTTCAAATCTTTGCATTTTCCTTACCTTTGTTGCAGTTGTAAACCGAGAACCCAGCTAAGATGAGCAGCATTATGGTCTTGTTATTTAAACGCCTAAAAATTTACTTTTTCCCTTTGAAGCTAACATCGCAAGAGCAATTCGGAGTGATTATTCACAAGAAGAGCTATATAAATGCTTTATTGCATCACATTATCTTATCTAAAGACTCGCTTGTTCAATACTATGTTCAATAACATTTGTTAAAGTGCCATAGACTTTGGCCTTTGTCATGCCCACAGTGCTATAAAAGTCATCTTGATAATAATAATAATAATAATAATAATAATAAAAATAATAATAATAATAATAGCAATAACTGGATTTAAGTTCTTTTAAAAGTGTTCTCCTGTGTTGAAAATAGAGTGCTGTAGTATAATAATAATAATAATAATAATAATAATAATAATAATAGTAATAATAATAATATTAGGTGTTGTTTTTCAGGAAAGGGTTTGACGATGGTCGTCACTGTCCTCGAAGGTTCCGTTGGTCCAAATGCTGAGAAATCCGAAGTAGCGAAAAAAGCGATCAAAGAAATGTTGAAGAAGGAGAAACTGAAAGGCTTTGCGGAAGTCATCATCTCGAAAGACATATCAGAGGGAATGAGTTACCTGTGCGTAAAATTTATTTAGTACATCTGTTCGTCTTACTTGCCTCGAGCATGTGCGTGATATTTGCTTTGTGTTCGATATGAATTCATGCTTACCCTGAGTTAATGTGAAGGGAATTCATATTACTTTGACATGGTGTGAATTATGTCAAGATGCCCACTTGGCAGGACAATAGGTATTGATGATATTATAGCATTTTATAATCTATAATATAACATAACAGGACAGGGGTTCAGAGTGGTTCTGTTGGATCTGCCCTGCGTGAGAACACGTCCATTCATTCACATTATGTTCTTGCTGTGTAATCTCATTCTTTGTCCTCTTGTCATCTTGTAGGTTTGTTCCTGTATTCGCCTTCTTTGTCTTCTTGTCTTTGAGTCTACAAATTTTATTAAATGTTGATTTTTTTCTTGTAGATGATGACCATTCAGTCAGATTTCTGAATGTTTGTTGTTGCAGTGTCCAGGGGTCTGGCCTTGGAGGATTACGACACAACACAGTGCTGTTGGGTTGGCCGAGCGAATGGCGCCAGCAGCAGAAACACTGCAGAACCTTCATCAGTTCGTACTGATATGTTTTGACAAAACTATTCTTCCTCATTTCATACATATTCATTACAAACAATTACTTGTCATGTTTCATGCTATAATCCTTTGACTGTTTACAGTCACTGATTTCTCTATGACAGAGTATTCATATGGCAACCCGCGGGACAGATCCGGCCCGCCAAGGGATGTGTAATAGCCCATGATATTGCTGAAATGAGTTTTTATCTAATATTAAACTAAATATTTTTAAAAGTATTGTCAACTTACCTGTTTTCTATTACTGTGCTTACGAACTGTATTTTGTGACTAAAAATATATATATACCTGGCCCGCGGGCACAATCATAAAAAAATTTTGCCCGTCATAAAATTTAGTTGAATATCCCTGCTCTATGACATCCTTCCATTGTTCTCGATCTCTAGCTATTTTCTCAAGAGCCACTCTATGTCTTCCTTTCCAAAGCGCTATATAAATTTACAAGATTTTATTTACTTGCTTACTTACTTTCTGTCTTCCCATTTATATATATATTCCACTGGTTTTGAGATCCTCGTCAGGGAAATATATCCATCTTCATTTTGGTCTTCCTACTGATCTTATCTCTTCCGGTCTGTATTTGATGATTCTTTTGAGGTTTCCGCTGCCATCCATTCTCAATGCATGACCATTCCATTTTAGTCTTCTTCTTCTTCTTTTGATGACAATGTCAATGATTTGTGGTTCTTATGTCTTTGTTCTGACTTCTTCATTTGTGATGTGTTTCCTGCAACTGACTTTTGCTCAATTTTTGTTCATAATGTCCATGATAATGCATTGTAATTTAACAGAGTATTTGTGTATGGCATCTCTTCTGAAGAAACACAGAAGAGATGCTCCCGCTGCATAATAATATTGCATAATGACAAAGAGATGAAGTTAGAGTCATTTCAAAATGAGGACCTTTGAATCATCATCATCATCAGCAGCATCTAGCTGTCAGGGTCCATAGTGTCGCCTTCTGTCCATGTCCTTGAAGTAGTATGGCGCTTCGCCATGGAGCTGTAAATTGTGTATATCGGGGCATTATACGGACGGTGTCTGTGTCGTTCTTTGATCATTGATCTGGTGCTTCATAACTATCAGTCTATTTTTAGACACGCTTCGAGTGATCAATGATAAGCATCTTGCAGCTTTGATCGCCAAAGGGATCGAAGGGTTTCCCGATCATAAGCAGAAAATCTACGGAACTATTGACGTATGGTGGATAGTCCGTATCCTTTGTTTTCTGTTGAAATTTTTTATGTTACAGGGTTGAAATAGAACGATGTAAAGAGTAATCTTTTTTTCAATTCTCAGAGAATTTATTCAGTAATATATTTTAATGCAAAAGATCTCTACATTGATTTTCTTTTTTCTTTGATTTTAATTTGTTGATTTGTGCAATGTAGTAAGTAATCGGTAATCTTATCATGAGGGAAGGATTGATGTGCTGGATTGATGTACTTAAATCTGATCGCTTATGGGTTAATATCTAGACAAGAACCTCTCAATTTAACGTAGAAGCACTGTAGATACACTGTTGTCAAAGCAAGTGTGATGAATTCCTTTTATAGCTGAAGCGTGTAAGAATGTCTCCTTGTATTTTATGATATGCGGCCTTGATGAGTAAAACATAGATGATGGTGGCTTGTTGATGTTGCTGCCATTCTTACTTACTCAACATCGGGTCTGGAAGCATTGCAAGATGCGAATCTTCACGGTGGCACGTGAGTTTGATTACGAGTACGATCATTGTCGTAAACTTGGATGAAAAAGTTGGGGTCCGACCCCTATACCTTCCCCTCTCACTCTCAAAAAGTGAGGGACTCAATCAGTCTAGAGGCCTAAGAGAAATTTACACCTATGGACATGATTACAATTTACGCTTACGGTATTCCTCAAGTTCAGTTTATCGTCAATTGCGGTTCCATCCCTTGATTTGAGTGTAAGTCATTTTACACTTTTTCAGTTTCAGGCTTATCTGTTTAGATTTCTGATTTCCAAGTCGCTAATTTTCTGTTCAGTTCATTGTGTTTTGAATTTCTGTCCATGCCAATGCTGCTCTATGCCTTGCTCTGTGCTAACTTGAACCTTTTTCAAGTATTTGCTTGTGCAGAGCAGACAGTCTAGATCAGGGGTGTCAAAACCTTGGCCAGCGGGCTGATTTTATTTGGTCCGCAAAAATATAAACGTTTAAAATTTTTTATTAAAAGTTTATGTGTGAAATTGGCTTCATGTAAAATCTTGTTTGGCTTGAGAAATTGGTTTCGTGAAGAATATTTTTGGATTTTAAAAATTGCTTTCACGTAGAATCATACATCCTGTATTTTTCAGGCGTGACAAATAAATGGAAGAGCGTAAATCTTTTTTTGGTTTTGAGTTTCATTGGTGATGTTGACTGAACCATAATATCAACGCGCTACATCAACAGCAGGAGATTACTACAGTTGCATAGGCAACAAAAATATTATGAAATCGATTCCCTGTTTGACATTAGTCTATGGAAGGGCTATTGCTACAGTAGACTATACAGTAGATATGCAAAAATTCAGAGGAGTGATGAAACGAATTAAAACCACCTTTTCTTGTGTCCCCATCTTTAATGCGTCAAATCATTCCGGGATTATCATTATATTCCATCTCAATTTTATTCTAGAGCGTTCGAAATGCCACAAAATGGTGAGCCTATGGAAGGACTATTGTTACAGCAAGCTATAGATATGCAAAAATTCAGAGGAGTTTGAAACGAATTAAAACCACATTTTCTTGTGTCCCCATCTTTGATGCGTCAAATCATTCCGGGATTGCCAATATATTCATTCTCAATTTTATTCTAGAGCGTTCGAAATGCCACAAAATGGTGAGCCTATGGAAGGACTATTGTTACAGCACGCTATAGTTATGCAAAAATTCAGAGGAGTTTAGTTTAATTAAAACCACATTTTCTTGTGTCCCCATCTTCAATGCGTCAAATCATTCCGGGATTATCATTATATTCCATCTCAATTTTATTCTAGAGCGTTCGAAATGCCACAAAATGGTGAGCCTATGGAAGGACTATTGTTACAGCAAGCTATAGTTATGCAAAAATTCAGAGGAGTTTGAAGCGAATTAAAACCACATTTTCTTGTGTCCCCATCTTTAATGCGTCAAATCATTCCGGGATTGTCAATATATCCCATATCAATTTTATTATAGGGAGTTTGAAATGCCCCAAAAAGGCGAGCCATTTCAAACCACACGATACACAGTCTTTTTCAAAATCTATTCTTCGTCAAATGGTCAAAATATATACGTGTACTTATATTCAATATATGCAGCCATGTACTCACCTAGCATGCTCGCGTTAGTTAGCAAAACCCTCGGTAAATTTGAGAGTAGCTTTGGCTGCAGGTTTAAGACCAGACATTGCTAATCTAGTGAAAAATAAGCAATGTCACGTCTCATCAGCTTCCCCATCTACATCGGCCATCATCTAACTTTATATGTTTTCAAGTTGATCTTCAGTTCCTCGCCATTAACAGAGTTTGAAATGTAACTGCTTCTGTTAGGCATGACTAGAATTCGGTTTGTCATATACTGTATAGTTACAACAATAGGTTGTAGTCAAATCAATGTAAATAATGTAATGAGTATATGGCCATTTAATATTTTCGTCATTTTACTTCAGATTTTTAGATAGCTCAGATTTTGGAATACAATATTGACAAGCATTTATGCATTTGGCCCGCGAGGACAAGGAAGACATGTCATTTGGCCCGCCGCCCAAAAAGTCTTGACACCCTGGTCTAGATAGCATGCATTTGCCATTAGACGCATTGAAGCATGGAGTTGACGTGCATGCAAACTTGACTATTATTGAAACTGTATTTGATTTCCCAAAATATTTGGGGGCTTAACCTCTATCCAATCTTTAGTGAAGGTGGAAAATTTGGGCTGGGAGTATATCAGCTCTGTTTTTTTTAAATCAACTACTGTTTTAGATCAATAAATTCAAATTATTTGTTTAACTTATTCGATCATTACATATGGCTGTGTAAAGGCTTCACGGCTTCACATTAATACTGTATTGCCAGGTAGTTATGTCTGTCATTCTTCTGTCACTATACTGGACATGCATAATTTGCATCCTGTGATGTCGAGTCAGCCAATGCACCCTCTGATTGACCAGCATGGCATGATAGGTTTTGTCCATTGAATGTGTTCTGTCCTGGTTGTCATGCTCGGCTGTCATGTCTGACTGTCATGCTTGGCTGTCATTTAATTTTGAGTTTCACCTGCTCTTCATTGTGAGTCATAAGACTTGTGCAGATGCAATAGGAGAATTTCGATAAGTCATTCAATACAAGCAAAACATTTTCAAGCGATAGAAAATAATAATTATGCACTTCTATAGCACCAGTTCTAATACCCAAGAGTATCAATCGATGGTACTTCAAATCCATCCGCAAAAGACCAGGTCATTCCAGAGATCAGTCAGATGGAGAGAGTAAGACAGACTATGGAGGAAAAGCCAATTGAAAGAGGTGTGTTTTAAGTCTGGATCTGAAGATATTCGAGTCTGAATCTGAAGATATTCAGTCTGGACCTGAATATATTAACTGCCCTGTGTCACTGTGCACCTATGATAAGATATTCTGTACACACTTGATGCTATATCATTCCGTATTAAGACATTATAAAATATTTAAATCTTTGACTTTATGTATGGTTTTGACTGGTGCTGATAGACAATACAATCGTAGGCAACAGATATAAATCATTAGTTCAGGGATGGGCAAAGTGCGGCCCGCGGGCCACATGCGGCCCTCGAATCCCTTTTGTGCGGCCCCCCGACTTGGAAAGATATTGCATTGATGTGCGGCCCTCGAAGCCCTTTTGTGTGGCCCCCCCGACTTGGAAAGATATTCTTGACATCACTTATCACAATCAAATAAGGCGGCTGTCACGCGGAAATGTGCTTCAAAGATTCTTTAGTTTGAAAACTGAAATTTCATTTTTGCATGACAATAATAGAGAGCATGAGGTGTTGTGTGATCGCATTTGGTTAGCAAAGCTTTCGTTCATGACAGATATCACAAAACATCTCAATGACTTGAATTTGAAACTCCAAGGCCATAATAAATATCTGCCAGATATGGTTATGGCAATTGAATCTTTTAAAAGTAAACTTACATTGTTTAAAGCACATTTACCTGTCATGAACTAGACAAATTTCCCTTGTCTCAGAGAAATAATGCAGGGAGAGGAAAATTATCCAGAAAACTGTGATTTTGTTGCTGAGTTAGACATTTTGTTGGAGGAGTTTGAAGGAAGGTTTAATGGCTGTTCTAACATGAAACTGCACATAGGCCCCTACACTTCTTCAGGAATCCATTCACATTTGATCCGAATGACCTTAGTGAGGCCATCGTGAATGACATTAGTCTAGCACAGTCAGAACTACTGGAGATTAAAATTGATGATGAACTTGCACAATCACACGATAAACTTATTCCAGCTGAATTTTGGCAGACTGTTAATCAGTACTCCTATCCCACACTTAAGATGGCAGCAAACAAACTGCTTTGTATGGTTGGGAGTACTTATTGCTGTGAACAGTTGTTCTCACAAGTAAATTTTGTAAAGAACAAACTTAGAAATAGACTCACTCAAGACCACTTGGTATGTCAGCTACGCGCAAGTATCAACAGTTACTGTCCACGTTACGACAGCATACAGTGCATTGGTCTGGTGTCATGAAAACCCACTTAGAGTCTAAATAAAAATGTTCTTATTTATTACGATTACATGATGACCTATTCATGTTATGTCTGACACTTTGTTTTTAACTGCTATATACTTGTGAGTTTCTTGATCTACATTCTAATATTGTACATTCATGTATATTTTATAATAATAATTACTTGGGCCTACACAGCACAGTAGGCTTATATAAAACGTTATGGTAAAGTCGTTTTGAGACTACTTAAAAATGTAGGCCTAATTCTAAATGTCAAAAAAATTTGTGCGGCCCTCGGCTTTCTTCACAGACACTTTTGCGGCCCTCGGATAAAAACTTGTGCCCATCACTGCATTAGTTGCTAACAGCATCTGTATGAGATGAAAGTGATGCATTTATTGGAAAAAAAATTGTATTTTCATTATGCCTGGTTGTTTTCTCTTTTGTTCATGAGTTATATTAGATTCTATAGAATAAACTATATTTAATATGCACTGCACATGATGTGTTCCAAGAAATATATTCTGGATATTAAATGTTTTAGTCCCGGAGAAATAAAAATGGCTTCTCATTGATATTTAATGCAGGAAATGATGGGGCTCTATTTTCTGTGCATTTGCTTGAATTTTGCAGAAATTGAAGACAACAGCATTCAAATCAAAAAGGATCTCGAGACATTCATATATCAGCTTCGCCTGCGAGCCGAAGTAGCAGTTGTTGAAATGGTATATATTTTAGAGCTGTTACGGTTTCACCTCGTGCAATTTCAGTCGGTTTCGGTTCAGTTTTAACCAAAAAACCGTGGATTCGGTTCGGTAAACCGTAACAGCACTGATATATTTCTAGTTTCTGGCCGTCAATGGACTGTGTTGCTGCTTTGTCCTATTAACTTCCTCAGAAATTTATGGCTTTTTGGCATTCAGCTGAGATGTGTTAAATCAAGGTTTGGGTTTTGTTAACTCAGTTATTTACAACTGTTTTAAGAGTGTTAACTGTGGGTCTAGGGAAAGTAATGTCAGCCTACCCCAGATCAGTGGATTATGCCGCCTACGCCGCTGATTGCCCAGGCCGGAGATAAGCGCCGGAACCCAACGCTAGGACTCGAGTACGGGGCCTACCTTTACTTTTACCTCACTTGCTAGTTTCTTTGTTTTAAGAGATTTATCATTTAATTCACATTTGAACAGATGGATTTAATTTTCTAAGAAAATGTTGTAAGTGTTCTTTGTTCTGGTTCCATTGTTCTCTTTTCTGAATGCATTGGCAGAGTTTGAAATTGATTTTAAGAATCGCATAAACTTGATATCAGAGCGATAAATTTATATGATTAATAGTGTACAGATAAGATGAGAACATTGGTCAGAACCTTAACCCCTTAACTGGGGATCCCGGATATATCCGTCCATTTTACAATGAGTTACAGTTAAATACACGGTTAAGGGGTTAAAATCACGGGATATATTGCTTTTAATTAAATATTTTTGTGATTTGTCTTCAAAGCAGTTGCACTTGTCATTACCCATGCATTATAGAAATAATACAAGCAAACTTATGTGGCGCCATTATATTAACGAACTTGGCATCTTAGCATGTCGTCATGTTGATTAGGGAAAGTTAACCTGCTCAACGTCACTTTCGATCTGTGACTCGTTGACATTAGATCAGTTCTCCTCGGAGCTATGAGCCTACATTTTTTCTTTGCTATCTTGATGTATAAGGGTTTGATATTCACTTCTTAGACATCTTTGTCTTTTTGCACTAATGGATATCGATGAGAAACATTCATTCATATGATATCAGCTTTTGTGCATTAATTTGAAATGTCTTTTTCTTGGGTTCTTGTAGCCGGATAGAGACATCAGTGCGTACACTTACGAAAGAACTCTTATGATGGAACAAAGGTCGTGGATGTTGCGGGAAATGAAGCAGAGTGACAGCTATCGATTACTCAACGTAAGTGTTACCGGTACTCAATGTAAGCGTAACTCAATGTAAGTATTTCTTAGCATGAATATGAATATTACTCAACGTAAATATTGCTCAGTGTAAGTATTGCTCAACATAAGTATTACTCAGTGTAAGTATTACTCTACATGAGTATTACTCATTGTAAGTTTAACTCAACTTGAGTATTCAACATGAGTATTACTCAATTTATGTATTATCCAAGTTCCAGCTTAGGCATAACTTAGGAAAATGTTGTTAAAATTAAAGTTTTAAAGTTTTTGTTGGCAAGACTTGCACAGGATAGATTAAAGCATAAATATTACAGAAAGAACAGAAAATTTAGTTAAGTGTAGGCAGAATTGCCTAACAATAGTTTATTTTTAAATTGTCGATTTTGCCAAATTTAATCACTTTTTCTCGAAATGCAAAGGCGATATTTGTAAAATTTTGTTTAGCATCATCAGTTGCAAATCCTTATTCTAACCTCATTTTAAAAGATAATATTTATGTTCTTAATATATAATAATTGGTCGTAGACTGTGTAAGTCAGAGTTCTGTTAAACAGAATGAAATCTCTTGATTTCATTTCATTCACATCTCCATGCCTAACCAGTATTTTGCTTGTGTTATATTGCATTGTGTTTCCCCCTTCTTCTGATCAAGGCAACTTGACCTGACATGACCGGACCTAACCTGACCCGATTTGTTTGTATTATGGATGCCTTGCAAATTACTTGACCTCTATTAATCTTCAGTCTGCAGCAACGAATGTGTCTTCTGAAAACTGTGTCAGTGAAAATGATATTGGTGCTATGGTAAGACCAATGCCTGGCATGTTGACTGACTGGAAATCATTCTCTGTTACTTGTGCGATGCTCTTTTTGAGAAATGTTTTGCCACGTATAAGGGTTGTGTGTTTGCCTGAACTGTGAGGTAGTTTATCTATTGATTCTGGTAGACTGTCTTAATTGTATAATGGTAGTCGTGTTTTTTCAAGTAGCCTCATCCATTGATGTTAGAATTGATTGCCTTTTTCCAGTTGATCACAGTGTTGCAATGACTTGCATTGTGTTTAGAAGTAGAATTTTGATACTTAGCATGACTTAGCATGACTTAGCATGACTTAAAGTGGCTTAGAAGGCATATTACTGCCTGTGTGAAAGCCACTAGGGGCACAAACAGGGCTTGAACCCGCTCCGTCAGCCTGACGCTCCAGCACGTAACCCAGTCTGCCATCTTCCGCTCCCAAAATTGAAAATATTTTCATATCTCAGCCATATCAGGTTTTATCATTATTCATGTATATAGCCTGTCTTGGTTTTCTGTATTTGCCTTTACTGCAACATCATTATACATAGTGCATTATGTAATATATAGTGTTTTGAGGAATTTGAATAGCACCTTATATTTCTACTCCCTGGCGCTCCCAGCTTTAGCATCGTTTGTTAAGAAAATAACTTTAGTTTCCATAATGAACTTAATGTGGGAATAAAAAGTGAGCCGTGAATAGATGTAGATTTGAGACACCAGAACATTAGAGCATTACACACTGGTACGCAGTATAGGCTTAAATCTATGGTCAACTCTGTACTGAAAAACTGAAAAACAATTTTTCACGAGGATTTAATATAACTTGGACTTAGTGTTTTAGCACTTCTTTCTCTATTAATAGCATTCTTTCTCTATTAATAGCATTCTCAGCTCGTCTGCTCGGTGGTTTGTTGATTTTTACACAACAGAATTTTTCTGATGCATGTTACGTGTTACAGTTCTTTGTCTCTTAAATAACTGAGATTGTTTCCTAAGTGGAATGTGTGGTGTGAGGTTTGACTGTATGTGGTTATGATATTGTGTGTTTTCTCAAAGATACTTAGCAGATGATATCATTATCACCATTAATGATTGATTGCATTGTTTGCTTGCTTTCATTTTAGGTCTTTGAAGGAATTAATGATAGTGTCTTTCTCTTTATAGAAATTTTACAACTTAGTTTTTTAGTCAAATGTTCTCATTAAATTCAGGCATCGTGTTATGACAAATTATTGCTTTGTCTCTTTCCTATGACTTTCATATTCTGCTCATAAAATAATTTAAAAAATTATGATTGCGGTCATTATGCACATTTTGTTTCAATCACTTCACACCCCATCATCAGGGAACTGATTTCAAGAAATGGGTGTTTGAGGAGCAGTATAACTTCTGAACAAAGGACACGGTCATAATCAGCTATTTTATATTGGACAGTTTGAAGGGGCATACCTAGGGTATTTGGCACCCATGGCAGGGGTGGTCAGAAAATTAAATTAGCAGATTATCAAATCTCTAATTAACAAATCATGACATTTTACTGACACAAGATTAAAACTACAGATGCAACTTTTCTTGTTTTTACTGATGTAAAATAGTCAATTATGTGCTGAAAGTCAGTTTTCTCAGTTTCTTCTCTTTCTGTGCTGAGTAGAGAGCAAGATAACAGTTTTTTACGCTGCCTTCAAATGGTGCCCAGGGTATCTGCCATGCCTGCCTTACCCTAGGTACGCCACTGACAGTTTGTTTACATGGATATTTGAGAAATGCGCACTGCGTTTATCAATGTATCAAATCTATTGGTTGATTTCATTGGGTTATTGTCAGTCAGTAGCTTTACTGTATTTAACCCCTTAACTGTGTATTTAACTGTAACTCAATGCAAAATGGACGGATATATCCAGGATACCCAGTTAAGGGGTTAAGGTAGATTTGTGTTTAGTCTTTGTGTGTAATTGCGCTTCTTCTTTGAAATAGCCGCAGCTGATTCTCGACTCCGCTCATAACCAGTCGACGTCTGTGGCGCCCTCTTCAGTCAGAATCCAAGTGGATCCTCTGAAGGAGGAAAGCGACGACGCGAATTCCGCCACCGTACCGCCGCACGACCAGAGTGACAACCAGGGCGGCGGTGACAGGAATAATTCGAAGACACAGATGGACAAACACCTGTACACATTCTCCGCTTCAACTGGACAGCAGCTGAAGAAAGACATGCACGGGATCACCAGACCGTGCGTTCTTCTGTCTCTTTAAAATTCCTCCCCCCCGTAATTAATATGCGATGGAACGTATAAAGTCTGCTGTACAACATACAGGTTCATAATACTGTATCAGTAAATAAGTAAAATCTCGTGGATTTCTATAGCACTTTGGAAAGAGGCGATGATATAATGCCTGCGTGGCCGGACAAAATGTCCGAAGACAAAATGTCCGAGGACAGAATGTCACGGGTTGGGGTTAGGCCTAGGGTTACATTTTATCCCCATTACATCTTGTTCGTGACATTTTGTCCCCATGACATTTTGCCCCATGACATTTTGTCCTAGGACATTTTGTCCTAGCACCAATGCCTGTTCAGAATATCTGTAGAGGCAATGGTATAATGCCTGTCTTTGTGCTCTTTTACCCTTATGGTATTCTGTCTTGCACCTGGCTCTTTGTCCGATCGAAGATGGCATTTGTTAATCGCCTATCAATAAACAGCTATGGCGGTATTACTTTCAAAAGCGCCGTATAACTTCTTGAGAGTTTACTTACTTGTTATTCTCCATCAGCTTCTGCGATTCTTTTGATGGCTTTGTAGATGTTTGATGTTTGTAGATGTTTTTTGTCTTTTCTTTTCTATTTTTGGAGTGTAACCCTCATTTTCAGTTTGAGGTATTTCCTTTGGGCATCTATATTCCTTGACTGATTAATTTATTTTGCCACGTTCTTTTACTTGTTGAATTGTCTCTTGTTCAAATCATTTGTCAATCTTTTCCGCTTTATACAGTCTGAGAATATCGGTGGTCTAGTGGTTAGTGAGTTGGGCTGTCAGTCGTGAGATCCGTGGTTCAAGCCTCACCTGGGGCAGCAACTTTCCAGTTGTTTCTGCTCCAAGCACCTAAGAATAGCAGCTACTGTGGTACACCATGAAGGAGCTATATAAATTCACAAGATTTTACTTGCTTTACTGCAAGGGATTCACCCAGTCGAATCAGCTGTGACTGTGTAATGTGTACATCTGGTGTTTGCTGGAAGAAAATGGGCATAGGTGGAGTTTACGTAACGGGCCGATACCATAAGCACCCGAGGGCTGCAACCCTTCTGTTACACGATTGTGATCTTTGTGCAACTGTGATTTGGTATGCCCAATCACTGGTTGATGCTTCTATGCGTTATGAAGTGGCTCTATAGAAGTTTATGATTAGGATAGATAGATTAGATTAGTTCTCCTAGTACACAGGTATTCAAAAAAATTATAAAAGGCCAGTTTTTTTTATTGACTGGTGTCTTAGGGCCTGGTGATTTTCTTAAAAATATAGTTCATGGGTCATAGAAAGCATATTAGTTGAAACAAAGACTTTAAAAATATATTTATTAAGCATTGAAAACGTTATTTGTCGTTTGAATATCTTTACGGGCCATTTCACAGTCCTTGGCAGGCAGGATATGGCCTGCGGGCCACCATTTGAATACCCAGTTCTAAGGGCTATGAGCCTACGGAGCCTACCTTTTTCTTTGCTGTCTTAATATGTAAGGATTTGGTATTCTGTTCTTCAACATGTTTGTTTTTCTGCACTGCTGAGCATGTACAGTTGTAGATCTAATGCACTTTTTAGCTGAATCTGCACTTATTCAATATACTTATTTTGGCTTCAACTGCTTACGACGTTTAAGTGAGATCTCTGATTTTCTGATTTCAGTGACAACCGCAATGTCCGTCGGATGCACACGGCGGTCAGACTGAACGAAACGATAAAAGAGAAATCAAAAGATGCACAGCTCCTCATCCTTAATCTGCCGGGACCTCCAAAGAATCCATCTGGTGAAGAAAACTGTATCCTTTTCATCGGACTAAAAAAAGAACTCGGCTACTTCTATTAACTGGGAATATTTCATAACTGCCCAATGACTTATGATGTGGTTGTGATATAGTGAAATGGTGCATGAAGTTTTAGGGAAATTTAGAAACGGTTATGAAAATCAGATGGACATGTAAATAGAATGGAATGCGACAGACTCCCATATAAGGCACTCTACATATACAAAGAAGGAAAGAGAGGAATAGGAAGGCCCGGGAAGAAGGTGGATGGATAACTTCAAAGAAGACTATGAAAGATACCAGATATCAGTAATTGATGGAAAGGGACTAACAACGGAAAGAGATAAATGGAGAAGTTTCATGTCTAGCTATTGCCGCTAATGAGCTGGCAGAAAGCAACTATGATGATGGTGATGGTGATGGTGATGATGATGACGACGACGATGATGATCAGAAGTAGTTACTGCAATTCAAGGAATTTTAGGTAGAATGTTTTTGCCATTCTGTTAGTTTTTATCAAACAAAGTGAGTAATGTCTTCTTACTTTTGAACTTGATGCTTCTGTATTTGGTCTTTTTTATTCGTGAAAGAACTAGATTTTGAAACGTTTTGTACTGAATCTTTCTTCAGTTGACAGCACAAATATTCCGTGCTTGGTACGATATTTTGCTTTGTCTAAACCCGCTTGCTTCTTAACCTGCCATCTCAGACATGGAGTTCCTGGAAGTCCTCACAGAAGGTCTGGATCGAATCCTGATGGTCCGTGGCGGCGGCCGGGAAGTGATAACCATCTACTCTTGATGTGGCTTCCAGTCTGATACAAGCTTGATGATCAGTTTTTGGATATAGTATCTCCCATTTTGTCAGTCGCTGGTGTTGTCTCGTATAGTTAGTTTGTCTCAACTTCATAAGATTTGCGAAGTTCCAAACGATAGATGGTGTCATCACTGGTGAAAGATCTCTAGTTTGGTTTTTTCTTGTTAAAGTAATGTTTACAATATTTTATACTACAGGGTTTGGTCATCAAAGAATGCGTTATGGCAGTGCTTCCCAACCTGTGTGCGCATGGCACACAACTGTGCCCAACAACGGTAGAAATGGGCCATGGCAAAATGTTGGAATGTAGTAAAATAATAATGGTGCTGTATTAATTGTTAACTATAAGCTGAATTATATCTCTTCAATGGAGTTAAACATGAAATAGTGATATGGATTGCAAAGAAAATATGTACTTATGAAGTATGGCAGTCAATATTACATGTATGATGTATACTAGACTAGAGTATAATGTATAGCACTAGTAGACCTATACAAAATGAATCATTTAAAAATGAAATGCATGCATTTTGGCTCTAGCATACCATTTACTGTATGTTTCTTGGATAGTGTGCCATGGCTAAAATAGTTTGGGAAGCACAGCGTTATGGAGTGTCTTAAGTAAGTAAGTAAACACGAAATTTCTATAGCGCTGCCCGAAAGCTTGGCGCAGTGCACCAGTTTATTCGCGAGTGCTCAGACATTGCATCTGATTCTTCTATTGATGGTTTTCAGAACTGCATGCTAATGTTGCAGTTAAAATTAAAGAATTTTTTGTGAATTAATGAAATTTAAAATGTTTAAATGATATGAAAGCCCAAACCTGCTAATGAATTTATACCTGATTTAATTAAAAATTAATAAATTCACTAAATTAATGATTTGTTGCCTTTGTTGTTGCTTTTGTTTTCTGACATTTTGTAGTGTCTCAAGTTTTTAAAAAATTATTGCTTTCAGTAAATTTACCTCATATTTATTATCACTTATGTTAATCCAAGAAATTTTGTTCTGTGACTTTTCTTGGGTTTCACAGTAGTATTTATAAATAGTAATGTGTTTAAATTGCCATCTTTTTTAAGCGTACTCCTAGAAACTATATCTGACTTGTGGAAGAACTTGCTAAAGATGCTATGCTATCTAGTATCCTTTAGCAGTGCACGTTTGACATGTACTGACAAATGTTGTATTTATATTCTTGTATTTATTTACATAAGATCGTTCCAGTTCAGTAATGGGTACCATGGTGTATGAAATTTGGTGAATATATGTAGTATCTCAATAATAGACAGTGCATATCTCTTTGTTGATCGTGTTAGATTTCAAGAAGTCGCCGGTTGTGTTTCGTTTAGTGAATATGAAATCTGCATAGGTTTTACATGTTTGAGAGAGAGAGAGAGAGAGAGAGAGAGAGAGAGAGAGAGAGAGAGAGAGATCTAGCTGGTTGTGCTGCCCCAAAGGCATTTGTATTGTGGCGATCATTATCATTAGTACCCCCGGTACGCTTCTCAGGCTAGGAAATTGTCTTGTGTTGTCTTGTGGTAGATTGCGGCAATGAAGTACATTCAGTTATTTGTTGGTTTCATTCATCATGACGCCACTTGGTCTCGTGTTGTTTGTGTGAGTCTGTGAGCTTTGAATTTTCCATTTTTGTATGCTTGCGTGCGTGCGTGTTTGTGTGCATGCTTGACAGACTTGTAAAATAGGCTTCCCAAGTAACCCCCAGATTTTGGTTGTAGCTATTTCAAATTTAGACTAGGTGCCTAAGAATGAGTTGTTACTTTGGTACTAGTTTAGAGAACATTAGATAAATTAACAGGAGATTTTCATACTTAATTAATTTATTTATTTATTAAAGCTGATATTGATTGTTTCTATTGGTGCAATTTCCTGCAGAAAATTAAAACCTACGCAATATACCATGTCTTTACTGGCGTAAGTTTTTTTGTGAAATTTTAATTTATCTCGACTGCTTTGCAGTCCAAATCAACACTGAACGTGACTTAGCAATTTCAGCGAAATGTGTTCGGTTAAATTGTTGAAATTTTTCAACCTGTAAACACTGAAGGCTTCATACGGTTCAGACTCGAAACTTTTCAGCAATAAGAAACAACTTTGGATTTTCTCGTCTTCTGTCATAATATGTTATTTGCTGAAAACTATTGATGCATGATTATTCATCACCTAAGATTTTAAGCTGTTTTTAAAGAATTGAACTACAGTAAGACTTGAATTAATCTGTATAACAGTTTGTTACACTTTTACTTGAAAATAGGCAGAAGTAGGCAGTTGTGTTCAGTTTAAGTAGTATGAAACGGACAAATGTTTCCAAGATAGAATATTTATTTATTTTTGTGATACGTTACATGACAATGCGAAAGATTTCAGACTTGCAAGCATCTAAAATCTTATAGGAACTATTTGTTTTGTTTTAATGTTTTTAAGAATCCTTTTTTATACGTTTACTTGTTATGTCTTTTTGGCTAAATCCGTCTTCCGAGCATGCTTGAATAGCTACGCTTATGTTAGCTCCTTGACGGAGCATGGGTCTATATGCCTGTGCGAAAGCTACTAATAGGCATTTAATTTAGGATGTTGTTTTAGTAGTTCTAGGTATTTTTTTACTCAGTCTGTTACTATAGTTTTGCTGTTTTGATGAAAATGTTGCACTGGCATAATGCCTGACATTGCAAAGCGTTCATTTTGGTTTGTACAATTTAAGAGATTAACTTGAAAGCATTATGAATTTTGGTACAGTAATGGATTCATATCAGTGGTAAATATTTGAGATTTTCTGTAATGTCAGCAATTAGATTCTTTGAAAGTGTGTTTTAAATTGTCTTTCTGTATGATTTATTATAGCTGCCCAAACTATTTATGCATATATAGTTAATATTCATTAACAGCCTCTGCTTTCTGTATACAAAATTGACAGTCTTTTAATAAAATACTAGATCGAGTGGTCTGTGACTAGTTATAGGAGCTGTCCATTAATTATGTCAACAATTTAGGGGGGTTTGAAAAAGTTTGGCAGTTGTTGATGGGGGGCCGCCGAGTGTTAATTTACAGACGATGATTTAAGAAACGTGGTCGTCGATCGTACCACGACGCTCTTGTGAAGAGCGTCAGTTTTTTCCCCTAGGGGCTGTCCATTAATTACGTCAACAATTTAGGGGGAGGGGGTTTGGAAAAGTTTGACAGTTGTTGACAGGGGAGGGGTCAAGAGAAGTTGACGTCAAAAATTTCACTTTTTTAAATAATGAAAAAATAGGAAATTTCATAGAATACTACTTATTACAATGGAAAAAAGCATTAGTAAAAAGGTAATCACCACCACATTTTGACACTCGAGGAAAAAAGGGGAAAAACGATCATCACCACAAAAATAATAACCTTGTTATTGGGACCTGTCATTGATCTGGGGGTCAAGAGTTGTTGACGTAATTATGGGGGTTAAGTGAAAGTTGACAAGTGGAGGGTCAAAAATTGTCCAAAAATTGTTGACATAATTAATGGACAGCCTCTATAGCCAAAGGCGAGGTCATTCATGCAGTCATTTAATCTAAAGGGTCATTGAGGTTGAGACGTTACAGCTGTGGAAGAAATTAGTTTTGAAGAGAAATAACTTAAATTTCAAAAGAAAATTTAGAGTATCAAAAGTAGCAGAGAGAGATCGGTGAGAAACAGAGAGAAAGAGAATACGTAGGTTAAGCCTTGGCGTGGGTTAGGCCTACACGCGAGTGTCGAATTATAATATGATTTCAGTAGAGTAAGGCCATTTCTATTAATCAATCTACTGTTATTGTAAAAGTTAAAACTATGAGCTACTACGTTATAGCCCTGGTTACAGCACATAACAGCAGGCATACTCGAGTTGCGCTAGACAAATTGCGGTAGTGTGGCGAACAAGAGCATGAACAAAAACATCGTTCGCGTGACCGGAAGTCCTTTTGCTTGATAAGTTGATAACGTGTGTCTGAGGATCGAAGTCTCAATATTTACACAAAATGGTCAGATTAATACGAAAGATAAAACGAAATTTAACGTATCGTTATCTCATTAGGCCTATAAATTGATTTTTAATGTAATCAGATTAATAAGAAGCTTCATGTGCTAAGGCTTTCTAATACCAACGTGCATACCGGTCTCCGTATTGATAGTCACACCCTGATGCAAAGATGAAATCCAGCGTCAAAATAATTACTATAGCGCCTTGAAATTATACTCAAGCCCTGTCTGTCCTGTTCTGTGCGGGTATTCTCTATAGTGGCCCTTCTCTGCAGTCGGCTCCGGTTAGATGACTCACTGCCTATGACCGCTTGATTGTCAATCTGCAGTTGAAACAGTAAGTGGATTCAAAAGTTATCTCAGAGAACTAGGCTATTAAACGTTGAAAGTTATTACAGTGGTTTTCACACAGCCAAACTCAGCCTCCTGAACCACTTGAGATCACGTTATTATTCTTATAAAGCACCAAAAAGCAAGACACATTGCACGGAACAGGTTAGAAGTGGACGGATGGTTCTTAAGGTTTGATTTGATTTAGTTTTTCTATTGCAGGCATGTCGTCCCTTGGTGTCAGTGTACAGTGAAAAGGGCGAGGCGACTGGCACTGCAGTCAAAATGCCTGCCGTGTTCCAGGCTCCAATTCGGCCAGACATTGTTGGCTCAGTGCATATGGATATGTTGAAGAATGGACGCCAGCCTTATGCTGTGTCGACTAAAGCAGGTAGGGCGTATTTGGTTTCCTATTTTTATGTTCCTACAGTGATCTGTCATAATTTCTACTGTATTCTCGAATTTATTAAACTTATAAATGGATCATTGTATTGCTTGTGACCTTTAATTATTAAAGTAAGTTATTTTGAGCTTACTAAATTTTGTATATATTGATGTTATTGATGTCCTGATGTGCCATTGTTATTAAATTATGTGCTCTAAGCCTAAATGATCAGTTACCTTGGAATCCACTGCTGGATTCTGTTAATTAGCTTAAGTTGGAATATGTATGGAACTATTCGCCAAGAAACTAAAAACATGCTTATTTAACATCTCGTTCGTGTGTGAAATGTAAAGTGCTCTTGACTTTAGTGTTTTCGCTTTGATTACTGCGCTATATAAATTGTCTGTCTGTCTAACTAACTAACCAACTAACTATGTGTTCAGAAAAGCTTTAAATTAGAGCCATTTGAATAATGCTTGTAATTTACTAGCCATCTTTTGTGGAATTCAATTGCTTTTTCCTCATTTTGATTGTTTCTGTTAAACAAATGATTGTTTTTCTCAGATGTAACATTCAGTTTTTCAGATGATATTTATTTGCGGCGGGTTACTTGCTGTCGGTGCAGATGCATCTCTTGCACATTGTGTAACATCAAATTTTTAGTTTTTAATTGACATCGGATTGATATCGGGATTCGGGAATGATGTGATTTATAGGACACCAGACTTCGGCCGAGTCGTGGGGCACGGGGAGGGCCGTGGCCCGCATTCCGCGCGTCAGCGGCGGTGGCACCAACCGTTCGGACAGGGAGCATTTGGGAACATGTGCGCCACGGCGCATGTTTGCACCACCAAGACATGGCGCGCTGGCACCGCGCATCAACGTCAATCAGAGACGCCTCGCCATCTGCTCTGCGATCGCCGCCACTGGAATTCCTGCCCTGGTGATGGCCAAAGGTTGGCCGTCCCCTTCGGATTTTTATGTATTCTATTGATGTATGGTAGCAAATTCACCGCCAATCTCTAGAACAAGGTTTAAATCTATCTTTTTGACCTGTCTTATTCTCCATAATCTGTCATCTGGTTGTCCGGCCGGATACCCTGGATTTGACCTGGTTCTTGAATGATTTTGATTTGGTGTGCCATCGGCTGATGCTTCTGTGCATTATGAAGTGGTGCTATAGAAGTTTAGGCTTAGATTCGATTAGATAGCCATTGCCAGTCAAGCCTTTTCTGTGCTTAAACTCGATTAACCCTTTCATTGCCAATATGACGTGTTAACACGTCAATGTACTGGTGGATGTTGGCACTGGATGTTTTAGGGTATTTCGTGCATACCATTGCAGTGAAAGGGTGAAGCCAACGCACTTATTGAATTATTCAACATCTGTTTAATTTCACACGATTCTACTTTGCACTTCTTAGTGAAGTTAGACTGAATTTGTGTCGTTTGGATGATTTCATTTGATGGCTCTGAGTCAGTTTTAAATGGTTTTTTACATTTGTTGTTACGTGGTTTTTGCTGTTTTTATTTGTGCATTAGACAGACAAAAGTGATTCTATTTATTACCCGGATTTCTATTTTCTGTGTTTTTTTTAGGTCATTGCATTGAAGAAGTTCCTGAAATTCCTTTGGTCTTGACCGATAAAGTGCAGACCTTAACTAAGACCAAGGAGGCAGTCGGAGTGCTGAGGAAACTCAAGCTTTGGCGTGAAATCGAAAAGGCTCGTATTAAACATTTTTCATAACCAAGTTGATAGGAAGATAACAGTGGTAACGACTTGGCACGGAAACCCGAAGGTTGCGGGTTTGATACCCACAGGATCACTGAGGTTGGCTCAGCCTTCACTCGTTAGAGGGCAGTGACAAAATGAGTATAAGTGGTAACGCTGGAGGCTTTTGAAACGGAGATCAGCGCCACCCTTTGATTCCTACTGGTTCTTGAATGGACTTCTTTGAGAGTTGATTGGGTACACCTAGAACTAGTTATTTAGTTATGTAATGTGTTCACGCAGTATTTTGACTAGCCACCACAATAATCTTGACTTTACTTACTTACTTACTTACACCTGTAGATATATCTTAGAAGATATCCCCTTGTCGTGGAATCCCTCTCTTGGTCCATGTGACTTTAAAAGACAATGGATCGATTTATAAGAATGGGAACAGCTTAACTGGTTCTCTGGTGGGATACAGGACTAGAATTTGTGAGGTGCAGAGAAGAAACTGTTTAGAATTCTTATTAACTCCTTTGCTATGGGTGTGACTATTGACTGACTATATTATATGCTCTCATGAAGTACTGCATAAGGCAGTGAAGGGGTTAAATAGTGTAGCCACTTTATGGAATGCCCTATCTCCAATGCTTTGAGTCAAATAGGCTATGTGCTAGGATATATGTAAATGGGAATGAATCAATGATTTGGTGAAACTATGTTATGGATGGACTGGAGAACATCATTTACAGATTATAATATTGACTCAGAACTAAGACATGTCAAATCCTCTATTTAGAATGGGTTGGAGTTTATTTATCTGGAACTGAACCATATCAGCTTTTTGCTATGTTGTACTCAAAGACCCTGTACGTCTGATGTAATGCGTCTGTGATCTTGTTTACCCATTTGGTGTGTAGCATGTTTATTTCAGCTGTGTCATGCCTGAAAGGGTTATCATTTAAATTTAATTACCTTGTTATTTATGCAATACATAACTTAGCAGCTGATTGGTTAGGGTTAGTTTCATGTTCTGTGAGTTCTTGGAAAGTTTAGAATTCTTTATTTAGTTACCAGAAAATTGGTCGCTTTAACATCTGTCTGAACCTTGGTTCGTTTTGCAAATATTCTTTTTCCAGTAATTCTGGTGTAGAAACAGGTTAGATCATCTGTTCTTAATTGGAGCCGAGTTACAGAATTTTACTTTCTATTATCCTCAAATGATCTAAATTCAACAGATTGAGACAAAAAGAGTATATTCTAAAAATTAAGTCAGGTCAGGGATCAGGTCTTCATCCTCCAGCTGTGTCCAGCTATTGACTTCTCTATGACATCTCTCCAAAGTTCTCTGTCCTTTGCTATTTCTTCCAAGGTCATTTGGTGTCTTCCGTCAGTTTTTCCATTGAGATTCAGCTCTTCCAATCCATCCATCCATCGTCTTTTCGGTCTTCCTTTAGATCTTCTTCCCTCTGGTTTGTAGTTGAAAATTCGTTTTTGGTTTCCTATTTCTTCCATTCTGAGTTATGTGTCCAGTATATTTTATTCTTCTCTTTCTGATGTCTTCCAAAATTTTTTTTAAAAGTCTGCTTTAATGCATATTGTAAATCTGGATAAAGTAGACCTGTTGAACTCTGTCTTTGTCTTACTTTGAAGTCTGTGTCAATAATAAATAAAACACGGAATTTGGACTGTCTGTATATCAGGTGAAAAGCACCCGACGTTTCCGAGCCGGTAAAGGTAAGATGCGAAACCGAAGGCGCATACAGCGCCGCGGTCCGGTCATCATCTACGGCCAGGACAACGGGATCTGTCGAGCATTCCGCAACATTCCCGGTGTTACGTTGATCAACGTCGATCGTCTGAACCTGCTGAAGATCGCTCCGGGCGGCCACGTGGGCCGCCTGTGCGTATGGACGGAGTCTGCGTTCAAGAAACTGGACTCCATCTACGGGACTTGGAAGAAGGCTTCGGAACAGAAGACTGATTACAAGTGGGTTGAGGTTCAACTGAACGTCGCATGAATTTTTTTAATAATTATGTTATTATGCTGTTGTTATTATTTTTTGACAGTTAACTTAGCTAAGTTGGTAAGTTAATCGAATCATTGCTTGGACATCTAATCTAATCTTAAACTTCTATAGCGCCACTTCATAATGCACAGGAGCATCAACCGATGGCACACCAAATCAAAATCAAAGATCCTGGTCAAATCCAGAGTATCTGGCTGGACAAACGGGTGACAGTCTATGGTGGATAGGCCAGGTCAAATGGATGGATTTTTAATCATGTAATGGAGAGAAAAAGACAAAAGGAAGATGCTATTGGACTGGATGATGAAGACAGATGCGCACACAGCCGCACAAAACCTACACAGAAATCAAAGAAGAGGGCAAGACACGGACAGGAATCAAAACAATTGAGCTCTGAACCTGTCTCAAGACGGAAACTAATAACGAACTTACCTACTAATATCTTTCTCGTATAGTTATGTTACTGTGCTGTCCTTTTGCAGCCTTCCAATGCCAAAGATGACAAACTGCGACCTATCGCGTCTACTTCGCAGCGACGAAATCCAGAAAGCTCTCCGGCCGCCCAAGTAGGTTCACTGCTTTCTCAGTTATTTATAGGGTTCTGGAGATGTTTTGCTCCTTTAGAATTTCATTCAGGATTATTGTCTATTTGAAAAGCACGTAAAGAAAATGATGGATTGATATTTTAGCATTTATGTACTAATTTGTCTTTCTAAATGATAAACATCTGGAATCTGATCAGAATTTTTGTAGTATTAAAGTTTTTAATGTATTTCTGAGTGGTGCTTTCCTCATACTTCGGTCAATTTCCTTTATTTTGTAGGAAGGGGGTGTCACGGCGGGTACTTAAACGAAACCCTCTTAAGAACATTGCTGTCCTGGCCAAGCTGAATCCATACGCTGTTGTCGAAAAGAAATTGGCCAAGCTGGTTGAGAAGCAACAGAAGAAGAAGAGACAGGAATTGCTGGATGCTAAGCGCGGAGTAAGTTTTACCGTTATAAATGTCTGCTTTTAAAAATGGTGACTGCTCTGCTTTGCACCTATTTCAATTTAAATAATACTTGGTTTGTTTCTGTATTGCATGGTTGTTTGTTATAGTGGGTTTTTTTCGGTTTTTCTGTGATCGTCTTCTATTTGTCAGGCTGTGATGACAAGTTTTCTTGGTCTGTGTTTCTGACACAATCTTGAAAGATGCTTTTCTTTCTGAGCTTGACAATAATTGTATATTTTTAGTTACTCATGTACGTTTGGTGTAAAGTAATTTGCTGTTAGATTAATTATCGGGTAACATCGGTCTGTTGCCAAGCTTATTGGTGACTGTGGACTAATAATGTATTAGATGCTTTGATTAGAGATTGTGCCATGATATAGCCACACTTGCTCTTGTTCAGTTTTGATATAAATTCAATAAGGTCAATAATATAATTATCAGTATATTCTTTTAAGTTAAAAGAATCCATGTTAGTATTTTCAGTCACAGAATTTATGAATACTGGATTCTATTTTGAAGTATGTTAAAATGGAATTATAAGGCACTTTAAATGTTATCCACTGTATTTAGTACTTTGTAATTAGTTATGTAATACTATTTTGATGTAAATGTACTGCCAACAGCCATTATAATGAAGTGCGTTGTAACAGTACAGTCTTACTGCGTTATCCTGCCAATATCAGCCTGGAGTTCTATTTTGGCGAGGGCCGGGGTGGCGAAATAACAAGGGCAAGTCAATCGAGTAATTCCTTTGTCTCTTTTTCCCTCCCCATGTCCATTCTCTCTGATGTGAGCCCCCATTTATGGCCTGCGCCGTTAAGCAATTGCACAGATTGTTGTACCTCTCTTTCTCTTCCTCTCTTCATTTCTGTCTCTCTCTCTCTCTCTTTATCTCCCTCTCCATACACTGTCTCTTGCCCTTTCCCTCTGATGTGAGGTCCACATTGGTTACGGGCAATTGACCTTGTGTTAGACTGCTGACACTTAACCACACTGGTGTAGGGCGATGGTACGTACAATTATTTTTCCTCCATTTGTTCTTGTCCATTGGCAAATGAGCCGGGGGTAAGAACCGGTGGAAACACATTTGTCTCATTTTGGGTATGACGATGGTGACAACCAGGGACACATAAAGAGGGAAATTGCATGGAAGGAAAACAGTTCTAGGCCTTTCGTTGGTGAGTTTGGTGAGAAAATGAGGAGCAAGATAACGAGGGAAGACTGTATATTACAGTATTCTTTTATTCAATTTGTATGCTGTGTGTGAATTTAATATATGAATTAGGTTATCAATCAATAGTTATACAGTGAATACTAGATATGATCAGGGTGTGATGATAAGAAAACTAACTTGGTCTGTGTTACTGATTTTTATATGGAAGACACAACCAACTGAACTTAATCATAAGTTTAAGTTAAGGTGTCTATTTTAAGCAAGGAGGGTCTTTGTAGCACTGTGTTTCAAATATTCCTGGAATTTTTAATATGTGTTTTGATATTAGAACTATATAATCAGTATTACATTGATTTTTTTTAAAATTTTGTTAACTATTGCCATATTTATTAACCATCGTTAGGTGCTTATTGTTAATAGGTTTTCTTGTATTAATTGCAATATTTGTGTAGTTGGCTGGAACCTACAAGGTAAGCTGTGTGTTTTGTTGTTTGAGGAAGGCTTTTATGCTGGAAGTTGTGTGGCCGCTAGATGCTCATTTTCATTATTGCTATAATAGTTTCTCTCATAATGAGAGATTAGACAATGAAGTTGATAAAAAAGTGTTTTTGTATTGATTCAGGCACAATTTATTGCCAAAAATTGTTTAAATTGGAACAATGAAGTATACAGGGTGGCGCAAAAAAACCAGACTAGTCACATTTAGGTTTGCCTTTAATATAGTCCGGTTTTTTGCACCACCTTGTGGTTAGTTCATTTTCAGCACATTATTAATAATTTACAAAAGCTATTTTTTACACTGTATTACAAGCCTTTATCAGTAATTTGGTTATTTTGAATATCACAGTTAGTTTTTTGTGTTAAGATTTATCAGTAAGGCAAAATGTATCATGAATTGAATTGAGGCCTTCTCTTTTGGAAAGATTTGCATTAATCAGACTTCTTTAAAAGCAAGGTTTTTACACGTTAAATATTTCTGATATTTCAGCAGAGCAAGTATGGCTTTAGGCACGGCTATTACCGGCTTGTTCGAGTTGAGGATATTGGAGTATGATATTATATCTGTTTGTTGAACAGTTTTTTGCTGTTGGCTGATGGTGGTGGTAGAAGAAAACTCTCCTCTCTCTCTCTCTCTCTCTCTCTCTCTCTCTCTCTCTCTCTCTCCCTCTCTCTCTCTCTCTCTCTCTCTCTCTCTCTCTTTCTAGTTAGGTTGTGGATTGCGTTGTGTTGCGTTTGACTAACACTTTATGTTTTAGCTTTGACTACATTATATCTGTTAGTTCTTGTTTATAAGCTGTAATGATTAACATGAAATTAATGCATTTTCTATAATAGTTAGTATGCATCTCAGCAGTTTGCTCAATGGAATGATAAAAGTTATATTGCAATCTTCCAGAGTGTATATTCCAAAAGTTGTTTGAGTCAAATCACTTTTCATTATAAAATGTCAAGCGATATCAGACCAACTTAAATTCCTGATTGGGGCAAACTGACAAATTATTATAAAATCTATGGCTTTGGACATTCTTTTGGTAAATGAACTATCTCATAATTCTACAATTATTTTTTCCTACTGAGTTTAGAGCCATCCCACTGGTTTAGAATGTTTGATTTTTGCAGTGCGTGGCTACAGAATTCCCGCTTTTTCTGTTTTAGAGTCAGTGATGTGTGAGTCTTTTGATTAGCGTAGTAGTGTGCTAGTTCGATAGCATGTTTGCTGTTACTTCACTGTTGGACATGTGTCATTGCCACATTGCATTTGTTGTAAACCAATAGGTCATGTTTGTAGCATAGGCTCAAAGCCCATAGGAAGACTCTAGTAGGGTTGACACCTTAATTTTTCATGGCATTGGCTGAATGAAGTCAGGCTTGAACCCCATATCTACACTACAGCTTACTAAGCACTGAGCATCAGAGATCGATAGCTTTCATATGGTCTAATGATGATTTTGTCTTTAAAAGACTTCCTAATACGTACTGTATATTGCTCGTAAACTGCACTCAACTTACCGGTATTGTATTAACTGGTCTTTTTTTAATATTTAGCCTAGCCATTCAGATGATCATAGTTTAATTTCTATTATAATATTATTTTGTGTTTGTGGGTGTGTACAGTATATGAAATGTGGTGTTTGCACTTGGTAGATTTCTGTTTTAGCTGGCCACGGTCGATACAGCCGCCAGTGGAGGCAAATCAAGACCCCGCAAGCCAGTGACTAAAGCGCCACCAACGAAGGAGAAAAAGGAGAAGAAAGGAAAGAAAGAAAGCGCTTAATTAAGCAAGGAATGCTCTCATGAGATCTTAAATTCTTAGACGATACAGGAAGTTGATACTTTGAAGTTGACAAACACAATCAGAAATGTTACTTGTTGCTTACAGTGAATGAATATTGTACAAACAGCAGTTGATTGATTTGCTTCATGAGGGGGGGGGCTCACAACACTCCCAACCAAGTTGTACAACTAAATGGCATGTGGTTGTCTGTCATCATGTTGATTCACTTGGCCACAAGAGTCAAACAGTCTTTGGGCTCTCTGAGCTGGATGACACTAGCCAAGGGATTCTTGAAGAAACATTAAAGATGTTTCTAATTAGGTGTAAAGTAATTTCCCAATAGCTGTCATAGCTGCATAATTGTTAGTTAAGAATGATGTTCATCTTATATTATCTGCATTTATGAATAAAGATTTCTATATGGTCTACAAATTTGCTCCAAAGTTCAAGATTTGAAACTATGGTAATATGAACTTAATTTGCTGGGGTTCTGCCCCAGACCTAGCTAGAAGAAGCAGTGGTTACACCGGGGGGCCCGTGCCCCCCCCCCTATTGAGTGCCTGGCCCCCCACTTGCCAGATCCTAGAGCCACCACTGAGGAGAACTAATGAATGAACACATTCAGTTGGGGATTGCCAATGTGGTCAAAGTCTGAAAAATCTGCACAATATTTTGAGATTTAAATCAAATATTACCATAGGGTTTTGGCTGGGTTTATGCTCAAGACCCAGACATGGGTCAATTACGTTTTAAGCAATTACAATTACATTACAATTATACGGATTTTTGTCAATTACAATTACAATTACAATTACAGCCAATTACATTGGGATGAATTACAATTACAATTACAAACGTGTCAATTACAATTACAATTACAATTACTTTTCATTACTCTTTCTGCTTCTCTTAATAAACTTAAGTGTCTAAAATAATTAACATAAATTAGTTCAACAAAGTCATATGCTACGGCCTATTTAAAAAAAACCGTAACAAAGTTTCACAAACCTGCAAATGAGTCAACAAATTCGAAGTAACCTTTTTCGAGCATGACACTAATTCACCACACAACCGGCACTTCACTTTAACATTTGCATTGGAAACAGCATTATTAAAGTCATCAGACTTTTCTACATAATTCCATGTTACTCCTGCTTGATTTATGCTCATCTTTACTGGCATTAAACTTTCATTCACAAAAAGTGCAGCCGCAGAACACAGGAAGTAGACATATGATAAGCTGGTTTCCTTCCAATTTGAAAGGCAGTAAAAAGTAAATAAGTAAATTTTTGCATGGCAACTGACCAGAGCAGTGAGTCCATTTACCAATAACCGTTGTGCTTTGACAATTCACTAACCATCCAATGTATTCACTGCCATACATTCATAGACTGACAAGACCGGCTCATACATGCTAATACGCTATTAGAACTTATAAAACTCACATTCATGTAATTGGGTAAATCAATTACAATAGCTCAATTACAATTACAATTACACAAATGACAATTACAATTACAATTACATGTAATTGAACTTTCCACAGATCAATTACAATTACAATTACATTGGCAAAATGTAATTAATTACAATTGAATTACAATTACAATTGTAATTGACCCATGTCTGTCAAGACCCTGTTTGGGAGCTCACCATGCTCCCTTAAGGCCCCTAGTCAATGCTGGAAATGTTGGCCTGTAGAAATGTACAATATGTGCCCCTATTCCAGAAGTTTGGCTATGCCACTGTTTTATTGTCTTAGTGAAAACAGATTGTTTCACACTAGCACACAAGTTCTTAAAATTTTTAAACATTTTCAACTAAAGTGTACACTGTATGAGCATAGGCAGTTTCCGTTTCCCGTGAGTGCATCGTTTCAACCAGATGGTCTTCATAATACTTAGCCTCCTAAACCTTGACTTAGCCTCCTAAATCACTTTAAGTCACATTATTCTTATTATTATTTTCTTTCAAACTGGAACCAAGATGTTTAGGTTTCTCTCTGGCTAAACGTTAAGAAGCTTTGCAAATGCCGTAACCAGGGTGCGATTTGTAGGGGGAAGGGAGGATTTTACTCCCCACTGAGGTGACTACTGACATCCCAGCCAGAGGAGTCAATCTTCCCCACCACTGTGACAGGGAAATGCATTCACCGTCCGTCAGCAGAGGGAGAAAATTGTTCGGCTCTTCGCGCCGAGCATGAGTAAAAAATGAAACTTGATGTTCGGTAACAGGGGAAATTTTTATCTTAATCTTTGACAACATTTATCTGTGCACCTGATTAAGCCATTTATACTTCATCATGGCCAGACAATAAAATTGGCAGATCATTGACAGAGCAATAATTTAGGCTACCTACTCCCTAGCAGAACTGTGCAAAATACGGTAGATCCGTCACTAGCCGTGGATCAGTTCCGACAGTACAAGAAGAACAATGTGAAAGTAATCAGCAATGTGCTTGCTTCAGTACTCAGTAGAATCCAACTTCTGCCTATCCCGTCAGCTGAATGTGAGTGTAGGCTACGTCCCGACTGTGGGAAAACAGCTCAACCATCAGGTGGTCGTCGACCAGTCTTCCACAGAGTGCAAAACTATGTGCCAGTTGAACACACCTGGAAATGTCCTCCAGCTCCTCCCAAAATCTGAATCATAGGCCTAGTCTTTAATAGTGCCGCTTTTAGTGTTTTAGATTTATATTTTATTGGAACTGGTGACGTTTTGTGCAATTAATTGCCTAATTAGGCGAAAAGAGTTAGGACTGTTACGCTAGTGACAAACTTGGTAATGAAAACCTTACTGCATTTATACCAGTGGCGTAGCGTGACTTTTGGGGGCCTGGGGGGCATCTTTGCCATGGGGGCCCCAAGTTTCGAGCTGACGACCAAAAAAAACGTTATCGCCTCCTTTTTCATCATGACGAGCAACAAAAAAAGGTTGTCAGCACATCATTTCTAGGGTTAAGTTAGGGTTAACCCTAACCCCTAGCTTAGACCCCTCTTCGGGGGCCCCCCTCGCCCGGGGACCGGGGGGCTGTCAACAAAGTCCCCCCCACGTTACGCCACTGATTCATACAGAGCTTGAAATATGTCAAAAACATATGCGTACATATTGCAAGCTATTGAAAATCTATCTTCTTATGCCGATTAACTTACAGTATTTGTTTTTGTGTGAATCAATTGCCAATTTATACAATTATCATGAGTTATGTCTTATAAATGTAGTCAAAGACTTATGCCAGAACAGAGTTTGCCAAAAACTATCAGGTGTTTGTCTTGCATCATACTGTATAATGAAGGTCATATGGAGGACAGGAGGCCAAGGAGACGTCAGTGTTTAATCTAGACTCCTGGACTCCGGGGGGAACTGAAAAAGCCGAGGGGAAACGGACAAAGCCGGAGGGAATTCTGCTAGGGGCCGCTGTTAGTACATGTAGTATTCCAAAATTTCCGGGGAGAATTTGAAATTTCCGGGGGAAAGGGCAATTCCCCCGGAAACGGCCTAGATTAAACACTGGGAGACGTTATCTCACGGCTTGCATCATTTGGAATGTTATCAAATATTCAAGGTTAAACTGATTTTACGTCAATGCGGTATCCAAAGTAATTGATACATTAAGTCTCTAGTTGCTATATTAAATAGAATCTTCGTTCTCGATATATGAACCGTAGTTAGCATAGATGTGAAGCGGAGTGTAGACTTTATGCTGTTTGTCTGTGCTCAATTCTTGTCCCTTGGCCAGAGGTTCATATGTTGCGTCCCTTGTTCCTGGCGTTTCATTGGCGACTGCCTCTGTAAGATGCACTTGACTAATTTTGGCTGCTTGGCTGAGAAAAGCTGGATTCTGTTGCCGACAATTTTCTAAATAGATCGTCAATATTCACATTTACTCTGTGAGTCAAAATGAATGGCGTAATGTCCTTCTACTGTATGTTTAATCGGGAAGATAAAAGGGCATTGTGGTTTATTAATTTGAATAGAATACTGTGTCAAAAGTAGCAACATACATGAACATTTTTCGAACTCACCAGCATCTGTGAGAGGGAGGGTGGATCAAATTTTAGCCTCATGGACAGAGTACATGTAGGCCTAAGTATGAATTGGATAAATCAAATAGTTTTCGCAAAAGCAATTGAAGCCAGGCTACAAAACATTATCAAATACAAAACAATAACTCTAGTAACCAATTACTGTTTCACCTGCAGTTAGTTAAGTGCATTACCGGTTTTCTTTCTTTGACGACGAAGAGCGAATATGAATAGAAAAATTGCCAGAGGACAGCTGAGCATGCATAGGCCAATGGCAATGCCTAAGCCCAAGCCGAAAATGAAGTCACGACTTTCAGCATCTGAAAATAACGTTCATTTATGCAAATTAAAACAGACAGTTTTTATTTAAAAAGAAAACGCGCGATATAACGCAAAAGCGATATGAGGGTCGAAAGCAAGACTCCTCCAGACACATATACTTCTAGCAGGAATGACTTGACCTTTACTTGTGGCGTAGCCAAGATCTCAGAATAGGTGGGCACTTCAACATTTTCGGCCCAAAAGTCTTGACGAACCAAAAATGGTCGTCGTCTCAAGCGCTGTAAGGTCTGCTGTCTGGTGCGTTTTCCTCGATCTAATACTATCCCTCCCTTCAACTACTCACCAATTCTAGACGAACCTAACGACCTGTCCCGATCCGAATAGAGAGCCTCCCACCGTGGCTACGCCAATGGCTTTCGCTGCTAGCCACTCCCCCAAAAAGCGAAGATCCATTTGAAAAAGCTGGCGATTAAATGCATTAAAATAGCCTGGTCAATCAGTGTCCTGTCTAAGAAACAAAATTCAATAAATATGATCAGGGGCGTAGCGACGGGGGTATATCGGTATATATACCCTTTCCCAAAAAAGTCTACCTTAAAGTATTTATGTGATTTACATGTGGTTATATGTGGTTTGTTTGGTTTATGTGGTTTGTAGTTAAGATTTATACCCACCCAAAATATAAATACCCTCCCAAATCAAATTCCTGACTACGCCCTGAATATGATCAAGCTCGACAAATTCAGAAATTTTGCATCTGGAGTTTTACTCGGCTTGGCTTTCTAGACACAGATCATATATAGGCAGTTGACACCAAACTGCGTACTTCTGGATATAATTGCATGCAGTAAATATACTAGAGTAACTTGACTAACCAGACTTGCGCGCACTAATGTAAAAAGAAACAGATCTGGAAATAGTTTCGCTTTTGCACTTCACTGTGTTTTGCGCTGTACACTCAAAAGTATGGAATACAGTTGCAGATATTGAGTCGTCCAATGTAAGAAGTGATCCACTCCAAGTGCGACTAGTGTTAATATGGGTCCAAGTATAACTGGGTTCTGGATTTCCATCTGCAAAACACATCAGCTTCTGACCATATTGAAAATTGCTCCCATTCGGTTGTATAGTTATGTTGCTCACTCCATCTATTAATAAATAATCAAACATTTATAATAAAATTCTCTTTTAACACGCTGAAAATAAACAAAGCAATCGCTGGGTTAAAATTGAAGAAGAAGAATTAGTCTCCTAACAGTTTTTCTTATGGAATTTAGTTACTTGAAATGAATGCGCCTAAACTACTCACATAGTACGGTCGGTATATGGGTCCACACGTGCTTATATTCTGGAGCATTCTCTTGTGAACCGTTAGGCCATTGGAATGAAGTCGTGCATTCAATTGTCGCGTTGTTATCTTGACGCTGTAGCTGTAAAGCAATGCTTGACGTTGTTGTAATTGCTCCGTTGGTTGTAACTTCTTTTGATGTGATACTTTCAATGACGTTGTTGTTTCTGGTCCATTTCATTGACGGAATCATGAATCCAGTTGAATTGATTTTGCACGACAGAGAAATTTGATCATTTTCAACTGCTGGGCTTAGAGAGGATTTCGCTTCACAAACAGGATCAGAATCTTAAAAAGTAAACCATAATTTCAGTTTTCTAAGGACGAATTTAAACTAAACCTGATTATTATATTCAGATAAATGTATTTTGCAGCAAGGCTTCAAATCAATTCAAGTCGGGGGGCTGTAATGTTCTTTACTGACCTTTGGATTACAACCTCGATTCACCACGGACAATGATTCACGACTACGATTATTCACTGAAGCGACCATCGACTGGTGCAGATGTACTACTACAATGGCGCTAAAGAAGTCTACTACTACTACTACTACTACTATTTGATGCATTGAATAGGAATCGTTATAAGAAAAGTCTATGAATGGAGGTTCCTTAAAAGTTAAACTTACCAATAAGAGTTAAATAAGCTATCTGTTGAACTGTTGAATGAAGTGATCGACATGAATATTTTCCTGCATATTTACGATCGACAAAATCTACGATGAACTCGTTTTGTCCCCTGGTTCTTTTGCTGATTCTGTATCTTGTCCTCATAGGTTGCGTTATATCACCGTTTAAAAATATTCGGACTTGTGTTGCGTTGTTAACTGCGACGAAGTCAAAACCGGAAAGATCCTCAACATTTATTCTGCATTCGATTGAAACATTTGTTCCAACTTCGACGACGAAATGCCTGGTAGGATGTCCTAGAGAAGATCCCGATGAAAGACCTGACCAAAGAAAAGAATTCTATTAGGCCCTCAGCAGTGTTTAATCTAGACTCCTGGACTCCGGGGGGACTCAAAAAGCCGTGGGGGGGAACTGACAAAGCCGGGAGGAATTCTGCTAGGGGCCGCTGTTAGTCCATGCAGTATTCCAAAATTTCCGGGAGAATTTGAAATTTCCGGGGGAAAGGGTGATTCCCCCCCGGAAACGGCCTATATTAAACACTGGCCCTCAGTAAATGTATACTCTTGGCATTTACAACGAATAGGGGCCTATAGACCTGCGCATGGATATATCTTTACAAATAGAAAAATTAATATAATATGGATATATGTAAGGCCCTCGTTTAGAAAGCAAAATAAAGTGTATTGAATACTTTGTTATATACAGACACTTATCAAATCAGTGAATCAATATGACATTAATCTGAATATCAATAGTTAAGGCCTATATACTCTATACTAGTGCATAGTGCAGAGAAACTCACCATAAAGCGCTACTTCGATCAGACAGAGATTAGAGACAATTTCTAGCAACATTATTGCTCACAAGAATCTACGTTTACATAAAAATTCACTTCCTTGCGTTAAGTTTGAGGCACTAGATTAGTTTTACTCATAAAACCGGACGCAAGTCTTTATAAAAACCGAAACAAAGTGAAATTGGCCCAATTCGCAGTAAACTCAGTTGACATATGATAATAAATCCAAAAGGAAAACAATTGCTGCAACTTCGGCGAAATCATGTCATTCAACGCCGACTCTGTTTAAATGGTTTAATGAGCGGTTTTCTCTTTTCTGCAATAGGCTTATTTGCATGCACTTTGCTGTCTATTGACCTAGCGAAATACGGGAGATTTGGTCTCCCGCGCGGCATCCGTTCGGGAGGCGGGAGACTGGGGATGAAATACGGGAGCTCCCGTAAAATACGAGAAATCTGGCAACCCTAGCTATAATACTGAAACTTTTTTTATGTAGCTATTGTATATTCTGGCATTAATCGGTTACAGTTGCCTTAAGTAAATAAATAACAATAACATTTTATGTCTGACATATAAGTTAATTATTAGTCCTTCGCAGTGGCGGTTCCAGGATTTCTTGGTGGGGCGGGGGGAGGAGGGGTGAAATGAATTCATAGGAAGTTGGTGGGAATGAAAATAGAAGAAAAATCAATAAACTTTACCGAAAAGGCTGATAAAAGGGAATCTTATCCCTAATTTTACTACACTTTTACCAAAAAATAGGATGGCAAGCAAAAAAGGTCGTCCGCAGTTTTCCCCCCGTAGTTTTACTAGACTTTTACCTAAAAATAGGTTTCACAAGCAAAAATAGTCCGGTGGTGGGTGCATCCCCACTTATCCCCCACGTGGAACCCTTACTGGTCCTTCGTTATATATTCGTAGTCTGGTCGCAGTCAATTAATACGATATGGGTGAGAAAACTAAGGAAATTTTCTCGGCTACAATGCAATGGATTGGCATTTTTATAGACCGCCGAATAAATTTCGAAATGAAATTCTCTGTTTGGTGGAAACGATGTCAGCAGCGGCGTCCATATTCCCCACATGAATCCCGGACATCATCACCATCATCATCATCATCATCATCATCATAATCATCATCATCATCATCATCAACAACAACAACAACAACAACGCGTAACCGGCAAAGGCCGTTGCGTCACCACTTTGCCATGTCCATGTGCGATGGCTTGTTCCCACAGAGACGTGGAAGTAGAGCCGCTTTGTTGCTGAAGTTGGTCGACCCATCTCTTCCTCGGGTTTGCGTCTCCAGGTGGCGTCAGGCGGGACATCTGACGATAGGAGGTCGGCACAGCATCGCAGGAGATCTGGTTAGCTGGCTTCTAGTCGGGCTACATGCTGCGACCAAAGTATTCAATGCATAGCCTAGAACAACCCGGTTTCAACTCTAGGCACCAAAAAGAAAGTGAAACTGAGGAATTTGTGGCGTTTCAGCCAGTGGCGGCTCCACCGGGAGGGCCAGGGGACCCGTGCCCCCATATTGAGTGCCTGGCCCAGAGTGGCCCCCCAGTTGGGACCCTATACTTAATGCTACATACATTAAACAACAAATGGTTGGCTCCCATGATTAGAAGTTGCCACCCCAACGGCCCCCCACTTGCCAAATCCTAGAGCCACCACTGGTTTCAGCCACTGATGGATTCCTATTACTAGTATTATTAGCAATTGTTTAATTGCTCAATTTTAGGTTTAAACTATTATTAATAATTATTATTATAATTATTAATGTATCTATTGTGTATCTACTGTATACTGCTTGCTTTGCTATATTGAATTAATTCTTGTGTACGACCGACAAAGTTTGGTCAGCTGTCTCGTTGCAGGCAGCAGAGGACAAAAATATTTTCTAACAACATTATTGGTCATGAAAGATAATGTCTTCAAAACTAGATTTTGGCTTGCTCTTCTCTTATTTGTTTGGTCGGAATTGAATAAAACAATCTGTTTGATCGTAATTGAGTGAAACGTTAACGCTCAGTTACTCATCACAAGGAGAAAACGTGTAACTGTATCAATGATCGAGAAGATTGGGTACTTAGACTGATTTTGACTTGTGAGATTTTTCCTGATGTATTAGTTCCCCTATAAATGACTATGCTCAGTGTTGAGACCAATAGTTGACTAGACTATTTCAATACTATTGCCAATAGTTGAGCTTAAACAGTTTAAAAAAGTTTTTCAATAGCCAATAGTTCACATCTATTTAAATAGTATTTAAACACTATTTATTTTTAAATGTTAAAATGAAAACTGCATTATCATTTATCACTGGCGAATGTTATAATCTAAAAGCACTGTCACTAGTTATCTTCAAGATGAGTAATAAAGTCTCCTGTTAGGTTATTCACCAAAAGTTTTGATTAATTTTTAGGAGTAGCAGTGTCACAAATGTTTTGTCACTTAAGTGATTTCCACGCTTTGAGAGTCATATTCCCAGTCTGTCAGTTTGCGGTTTCGTTGAGATGATAACATAATAGAACTATTTAACATCAAGTATTTATAATTAGTGCTAAACTATTTATAACTACTACTTAAATAGGTAAGTTCGATAACTATTTAAAATAGTTGTTTAAATAGCATAGAACTAATTAAATAGTATTTAAATTGTATTGACTATTTCAATAGTTACAACACTGACTATGCTACTGAAGTTCGTGTTCATAATGCATGTCTTAATCTCCAGACCGAAGTGATAACGGTAGGTTTTTAAATCTTTTATCGTCATGATCATCATCAAAATCATCGACATCAACATTTTAATCCTTATTTCATGGTTTTAGCGTATGTTAGGTCATTCACAAAGTGAAGAATCACCAGTGCGTAACATTTAAATGGTGAACAGCTTGCTACGCTGTGGCTAGGTTTAAATTCGAACCCGACATCCTTCGGTTGCTTGTCAAGAACTTTACCACTACTACTCCTCCTCGCCAGACACTATATGTTTGCTCTTTATCGCTCTTGTTATATCCGTTTGACGAAGCTTAACACAACTGCCTTAAAAGTGGAAATAGATCACAAAGAAACGCGTGCTGCATAGAGAAAGAAATGATTCATTGCATTATACAGACTTAAATTGCAGGCTATTGAGTGTCAACAGGATTTTGCGTGATTTTTTCAGAATATTATAAGCAATATTGGTTAAATTTTAGTCCATTATGAGCGATTTTCGTAGTCAGTTGTTGAGACGGTGTTTTCGTAGATGTGAAGCCTCGAGTACATTTCCTCTTGCTTTTGGTCTTTGCTGAATAGTCTACTTGCGTCTGCACCAGAGTCTCGTAGGCTGCTTCGTTTACTTTTGATGAATGATTATTTCCAATGCCACTTGTATTATGTTCCTCCTCTTGTTGTTGTTGTTGTTGTTGTTGTTGTTGTTGTTGTTCTTGTTCTTGTTCTTGTTCTTCTTCTTCTTCTTCTTCTTCTTCTTCTTCTTCTTCTTCATCTATTCCTTTTGGATCTGACTGATTTGAGATTTGATCTGCAACCGAAACAACTGCATTCAGTTGCAATTTCGTATCAATTGCTAATCAAATGTAGTGGCGGCTCTAGGATTTGGCAAGTGGGGGGGCGTTGGGGTGGCAACTTCTAATCATGGGGGCCAACCATTTGTTGTTTAATGTATGTATAGCATTAAGTATAGGGTCCCAACTGGGGGGCCACTTTGGGGCCAGGCACTCAATAGGGGGCACGGGCTCCCCTGGCCCCCCGGTGGAGCCGCCACTGATCAAATGAGGCAATTAACACAAAAACCAATACATTCGATATTCATATTTAAAACAATCACACAAAGATTGAAATGTGGGATCAACGGGGTATTTTTTAGAGTCGCTAGGTATGTAGGTATGCAAAGAAAACCCTTTCATTTTTCATTCAAATTAATTATGTTTACATTTATTCAATCTAATCAGCGTTGGCTTGCCTTATCGTATGAGCATTAAAGGCAGATAAATTACAAAGTGAAAAACCGCTTCATGTCCGAAACACCGTGTTCTCTGATGTGAAAGCAGTCTGCTATTTTACTGATATAAATATTACAATAGCTAATTTTGAAACGTCAAATTGCGGCCTGAATAAACTGTCTGTTCAGATATTCATTTAATTTTCCCCTTTCTCTCAATTCTTGTCTACGAAATTTGATGTTCAGCTTTGAAAATGGCGACGGCAGAGGTAAATAAACCCTATGCCACGTCAATGAATTCTTGCAACTGTCTCAACTCTTTCCTGAATTAATAAAATTATACAATGAGCAAAAGTAGTCCCGTCCTTTAGTAATACACTTCTTCAGTGCTTATCAAAGGCACCATTGCTCTAATTTCAACTATCATCGATACTACTGCTTATCAGTCGTAAAAACATAAAATATTTTTTGGCTGACATACTCTTTCTCTGATGACTGCAGAATTTCTTATACAGCAGTAGTAATAGGACAAATGCTCATTTAGGTTATGAGTTTAATGTTCGATAAATGTTCTAGTATGCTACTAAATCTGTAACCGAATTAGATAACAAAACATCAATGGCTCATTCGTTTGTTAGTGTAAAAAGTAGTTTATCAAGGATGCTTTCCACAGAAGCATTTCAAGCAAGAATTTGATTTTTCTTCTCTGATTAATCGGTTTTCATCGAGTTTTAAAAATTACAGCATACACCCGATTTTAATATGCTTTATTTAAGATTTTATGCAGACCACTAGGGTGATAGCAGTGCGACGTTTAATCTATCACCGATGACAAGTAGCTGAGAACATATCTCCCATTGTATATCGCATTTAGGTCTACAGATGGCTTCAAAGTGGGAGGTTGCTTTTTGAAATCGATGGACTATTATCACTCAGGCACACGCATAAGTGATCATAGCCTATAGAATATAGATATACCAAGTCACGTGCCACTGTGAACCAGGAACAGAAAAATCCGTTATCCTGTTTCAAAGTGTTACTTCAATTTAATAGCTCTTCTTCGCCGAAGTTTCGCTCCTACCCTAGCTGAAATTTAGGCTAATGTCGTCAGATGATGTCTAACGCTGCGGTGGTCATCTATTTTGGTAGACCAGTGGAGCACAAACTCTGGCCCGTGGACCAAGTCCGGTCGGCGACGTGTCGTCGAGTGGCCTGCAATGTTCAGCGTGAAAGGCAAAACATATATGACGAATTAGTGTAGGGGTTGTGGACAAATGGAACAGTTTGGACGAGGTGGGAGTGACAGTTGAAACAGTAAACGGATTCAAAGGCTATCTAGTAAACTAGGTTATTGAATGCAGATGGTTACATCAGTGGTTTTCACACAGGCTTACTTAGCCTCCTAAACCACTTAAAATCACATTATTATTATTATTATTATTATTATTATTATTATTATTATTATTATTACTCGTTAACATTAACTGGACGTGAAGCTTGCTTGGCAACGTTGCGATTAAACCACCAACGTAATATATCAGTTCACGGCTTCATGACTTTGACCAAAGCAGATTGTTAATATTTTTTACCGATCAGTCCATTGCTAAAAGCCAAAATATAGTAAGCTAAAGAATAGAATGGCATCTTCCAGAGGATCGAGAGTCCTCTTGTTGAATCAAATTTTTCACACGACGGCCGCCGCTTCCTCCATAAGAGTTGTAAAATATTTTGGGGTGCAAGATGGCCAACTTGTGCCTCATTGCAAATTTCGCCTCTTTTGGCAGTCTACAGTAGTAACCCTCTAAAATCACACATAAGAGTAAACTTCTATTAGGCCGATTTGATCGAGCCCTCTCACTTTTTAAAAATGGAAAGGAAGGCGAGAGACACATATGGGTTGTCCCCTCCAACTTTTTCATTCAAGTTTATCTCTATGACATCACAGAACCTACATTTAGTTTGCTTCTCTTCTAATTGCTTCGTTGAAATTATGGGATAAACAGGCAGGCAGAAGCATGTATGCTTACCACAGTCTGTCTGTTTCAGGTTTTGCTTTATCAGTGGCGTAGCAAAAAGTAAAGTAACTCGGGCATTGCCCGTAATAGCCCGGACGCTGTTATAACACTGTATTTAATCCAAACTTTTAGAATTGCTTAAATTGTGGTCGATACAACTGGTCCATGCCTATTACGGCGCACATTGCCGACGTCCCCGTTCCAACTTATTGCTTACTAGTAGTAACAATTTTTAGACGTCTGACAATATTGTCTTTGAGCCGAAAACATTTTCACAATAAGACTTCCGCAAGCAATTTACAACATATTCTGATTCTAATGAATTGAATGAAACCACGATTTCCATGGTGGTGGTTGTTCTAAATTCGCCCTCGTTAGCAGTATTATGATCTTCTGCTACTTTTTCTTTATTTTCGTGGCATGAATTGAATAATGATGCTGCATTAAATTGTTGCCTTTTATTACTGAATACTTTGCAGGCGAAGATGTCTCTTGTGAATCGAGGATCAATGCGAAGAAGATGGAAAAGGTGGAATTGGTTTTTGGATATTCGTATCTAAATGTCTTTATTGTGTCAGTGTCTCTACTGCGGTTATGATACTAAATCAAAACTGATGGCTCACGCCAACTATACAATTCATGACTATAATAATAATGATTATCAACACGCACTGGGTCAGAGATGGTAAAAAGGTCACTCAAAATTACCCTTGACTCATGTGACCCATAGAAAATCTTACCCTTATAATCTTCTCTTAAGTTATTTCTCACATTGGTTATCGCGTTTTGTTGCATGCTGCTTTATAATTGAACGATTTCATCATGTGTTCTATGATGGTCATTATGGTTTTTGGGTTTAGTAATAGCCACGGTCAGGTAGGCCCCTATTTTAGCGTACTTGCGGATGTAATAAAGGTTACACTCCATGGGCTCAGCGCCCGTACGGAGAACCAAAGGGTTAGCACCTTCAGTCTTACATAGCAACGGTTGAATGAGGGCGGTTGCCAGCCTTTCCCTCGCCGCCTTTCCTTCCACCGAATTAACACCCGATGTACTCATTCACAGCTGAGTCGACTGGAGGGGGCGCTTGGAACAGAAGCAACCGAAAAGTTTCTGCCGCGGCCGGGATTCGAACCACGGACCTCAAGATTGGCAGACCAGTGCGCTAACCACTGCTCCACCGCGCACAGCAGGATGTTATAAGCGCAGCAGCAAAACTAAAACAAATTGCCATTTAGACTCACGTTGATACATCCTGCATATATGCAGCATGAATACAGCACTCGTTGATAACGTTGTTGCAGCAAAAAAATTTAATCGGGCAAGAAGAAAAGTGCAAGCTGTAGCGTCGTCTGCAAAAAGGCAACTGCGTCGAAAACGAAAAAGAAGGTACCAATGAAAAAAACAAGTCATAATTTTTTACGAACGGTCAATTTATCAATTGCCATATAACAGTACTTAAAAGAGTCTTAATAAAACAAGCTACACGCAGTGGCGGCTCCACCGGGGGGCCAGGGGGGCCGTGCCACCTATTGGGTGTCTGCCCCCCCAGTGCCCCCTCCAGTTGGGACCCTATACTTAATGCTACATACATTAAACAACAAATGGTTGGCCCCCCATGATTAGAAGTTGCCACCCCAACGGCCCCCCACTTGCCAAATCCTAGAGCCGCCACTGGCTACACGTAACCTACTCATGCTAAGCTCATTACTTGCAATGGTCCATGATGCCACAATGCAGTGCCTCTTGATTGCAGAGACTAAGATTTATAGTTCTTACTTATCATGTGGTGTATATAGGCTATGCATATAACACACACACACACATACAGGGCATATATATATATATATATATATATATATTAGGGTGGGTCGAAAATTATATTTTTTGAAGTTGCAAAGCTGTAACGTGTGTAGAAAGTTGCTCCTGAGTATACTGATTCTGAAAAACGTTAATATTTTCCAATCGGACAATGTTTTCCACTCCCAACTTTCACTTGAATAAGTAGCACCCTTTCGTAAAAGCTAGAGATTTTATTAAATATTTAAATTTAGAATACTTTAAAACAAGTAATTACTTTGCAAATCATACTTATTTTACTTATATTTCCATGACTAAAATGTACTGTCACACGTGGAGTAAACTCAGCGGTGCAGCCATTACTGGGACTGGTGGTTGGTCCTTTAAACATACCACTTGTGGCTACAACTATGAGAAAACTGAGAAAACTTTTAGAAGGTATGGGAAAGAAAATTTTCAAAATTTTCCCTTGAGAAACTGAAAAAGCACAACAAATAGTCATAATAGGCATAAATATTTAGAATGCCAACAAAGCAGAATGTTACTTTTCTTCAGTCATTGATTTATCCGAGTCACATGAAATGATTTATACGAGTCACGTGAAATGATTTATACGAGTCACATGAAATGATTTATACGAGTCACATGAATTGATTTATACGAGTAACATGAAATCGGCTTTCCTATCAATCCTATAGGCAATTCCAGTTGCGAAACTTTGCATTGTAATATCATGCCATGTCTCGCTTTGTGGCCGTAAACTGTTGAACTGGCTGCAGTTATATCTTTGATTGCTTTGTCTACAGCTTGTGCATGGTACGGTATATGAGGCAGTATACTTGGTTTGTCAGAAGTAAGCTGCTCATAAGCTGGATATCTGGACTTGATTCACGACCTTCTTGTACTGCTAAGCATGACTTTAGGAAATACAGCTGATCCCAATATCGGTCTGTTCCTAATAGTTTCATCAATATCCAAAACCTTTCCTGAAATGGGTAAAAAGTTAGTTATAGGCAGGTCTTTTGGATCACAGTAAAGAACAGATGCAATTACACCTGAAGACGACGAAGGACCTGTAGTAGTTCCGCCATCTAGTGTTGCAAAGTACTTTCTAAAAGGAAGTTCATTAAAATGCAGCATGCACACAAGCCACTGCAAGAGCTTTCCTAAACTCTTTTCCAACCTTCTGATGATTCCATTAAGTTTTCCAGTATTATTATTTGTACCATCTCATACTAAAGCTGAAAGGCTTTCTATTGAATCTGTATCGTTTATAACATACAGAATCTCATGAGCAGCATCTTCTGATTTGCTACTGCTAGGTACAACATGATGTATACAGTTATCTCCTGGAAAAGATACAATGAAATAGTGTTCTTCCTTTATAGTCCTTCGTGACCCTGAAGCATTTACCCACGTAACATCCTGCTTTCCATCAAAACCAATACAGTGTAGTTTCTGCTTCTCATCATTATGCTCAACATTAACATTCTTCCTAAAAAACCTTTGGCGTCGCAACTTAGCCACTGTTGCTGGAGACAACATGTTAAGGTCTTTAATAACTGCATTAGCAATGAGGCATGGATCGTGGTCACTTATTTTGCAGGAATCAACTGATTTCCAGCCTTTTCCAGCCTTGAGGTTCCAACAGTATGCTTTAGGAACATAGACTCCTGACAGCAAGTCAACAAGTCTAAAAACTCCTCATTTTGCTTGTCACTTTTGACGAAACGGCAGGTCTTTTGGATCACTTTTGACGGAACGGTGTTGCGACTCTCAAAAACTAGTGACGACCTTTTTTTGCTTGTCGCCGTTTCCCCCGCTGTTTATGATGTCATCCGCGCCCAGGCCCCCCTTTAACTCGTCGGGCTCCTATGCATATGACATGTCGACCTCCTTTTTCTTATTCCTGTTAATAATTCATCTTCATCATCGGCCGGGGCCTCTCTCGGGCCCCTCTCGGTGGCCCTGCTGCTGGTCCGAACACAGTGTTCTACAACACTCACTTGTACAAATCGACGCCATGCTGGCTCATAAAGAAATAAAAAATGATTTTTGTAATTCAATGAAACCTAAAATATAACAATAAAAATGTCTATAGGTCTTAATGAAAGCAAATAAATATATAAGTAAAACATATGAACATCACATGTTGCATTATAATATATAGCAATGTATATATATGCATATGCAATATAATAATACAATATGATAATACTATACACACATATATATAAATTATATATATTAGCAGCTAAGCAGGTGGCATACGTCGTTATCTAGAGTAGTTGGCGATTGCTTTCGCTAGACCCGTGCTTTACCTTCGCGGCTTAACGCTGTTACAGATTTATAGACGCCAAAGCGAAGAACGGCTTGTTTGTCCGCAGAGATCACTGCTAGATCCCAGGATGGTCAGTCATCCAAATACGAGCCGTGCTCGACGTTGCTTAGCTTCAGTGTTCTGACGGGAACCGGGCACACAGATAGGCCAAGTAGATATTTAGCATGTTAGACACAGTCTGACATTGATATTAATTAGAATGCGTCACGTAGTTGAGAACAGGAGATATGAAGAGTATGAATTAGACTTTGAACCAATGTTGACTATTTAACTGAGAGGACAAATATTTGGAAATGTTTAGGATGTCGTAACGGGAGCTGATGGAACGGTCTACACAGAAGTGAGAGTACGTCCCGACTGTGGGAAAACAGCTCAACCATCAGGTAGTCGTCGACCAGTCTTCCACAGAGTGCAAAACTATGTGCCAGTTGACCACACCTGGAAATGTCCTCCAACTCCTCCCAAAATCTGAATCATAGTCTCTAATTCGTACAGCCTTTAGTGTTTTAGATTTATATTTTATAGAAACTGGTGACGTTTTGTGCAATTAGGCGAAAATAAGAGTTAAGACTGTTACGCTAGAGACAAACTTGGTAATGAAAACTTTACTGCATTCATACAGAGCTTGAAATATTTCAAAAACATATGCGTACATATTGCAAGGTATTGAAAATCTATCTTCTTATAGCGATTAACTTACAGTATTTGTTTTGTGTTTGTCTCCATTGCCATTTTATACAGTTATGGCTTCTAGTTAAAGATTTATACCATAACAGAGTTTGCCAAAAACTATCAGGTGTTTGTCTTGCATCATATAATGAAGGTCATATGCAGAATAGGAGGCCAAGGAGCCGTTATCTCACGGCTTGCATCATTTGGAATGTTATCAAAACTCGGCAGGAGTATGTCAGGAAGACCCTACCTGATTTCAGAAAATTTTGAATTATGCAGTGAGCTTTCCACTAGATAAAATCTAAGGGCCTATATTAGTGAATTCTGGCAAATTCAAAATAGTTTAATAACTCCTTTTGTATCCTTCATTTTTGTGTTAGAAGTTATTGAACAGGTTATATAATTATAATTTGTCTCCAGTAACATTTCGACGTGTTGAATGCCAAGCAACCGAGACAACAGCGAGTATTGAGAATACGTTGATTTCTGAGTATTTGAGCAAAAAAGGAAAAACATTAAAAGGGTTAAAGTTTCGGGCAGATCTTTTCCATATTTAAATACTTTTGGACCAACGCAATAAAAAGAGTAAAAAATTAATTATTTCAAGTGTGTTTCGGAAAGCCAGGAGGATACAAAATATGTAAAAGATTGTAGTTTTCACGAAATTTAGGCCTAAGTAAATCTTTGCAACGTAAAAACGTCGTAGTCATGAAATTAGAGCATAGCATTTCAATGTAAAAAGCTGTGTTGTTCAGGCAAATCAGTCATTAGAATGTTCGATGCTAAACTTATTTTGACGTCAAAACAGTAGCCTAAGTAATTGATACATTAAGTCTCTGGTTTCTATATTAGATAGAATTTTCGTTCTCGATACTTGAACCGTAGTTAGCATAGATGTGAAGCGGAGTGTAGACTTTATGCTGTTCGTCTGGGTTCAATTCTTGTCTCTCAGCCAGAGGTTCATATGTTGCGTCACTTGTAGTTCCTGGGGTTTCATTGGCGATTGCCTCTGTAAGATTCACTTCATTATTTGTTGCTGCTTGGCTGGGAAAAGCTGGATTCTGATGCTGGCCATTTTCTAAATAAATTGTCAATATTCGCATTTACTCTGAGTAAAAAATGAACTACTGTAATGTTTTTCTACTATGTGTTTAATCTGGAACATATAAGGGCATTGTCGTTTATTAATTTGAATCGAATACAGTGTCAAACATAGCAACATGAACATTCAATGATCTCACCAACATCCGTGGAAGGGAGGCAGATCAAATTTTAGCCTCATAGATAGAGGTTATGTAGGCCTAAGTAAGAATTGGATTATTCAAGTAGAATTTGCAAAAGCAATTGAAACCAGACAATCCAAACATTTTCAAATACAAAACAATTTTTATAACTCTAGTAACCAATTACTGTTTTACTTGCAGTTAATTAAGTGCATTACCTGTTTTCTTTCTTCGACGACAAAGAGCGAATATGGATAGAAAAATTGCCAGAGGACAGCTGAGCATGCATAGGCCACTGACAACGCTTATGCTCAAGCCGAAAATGAAGTCACGACTTTCAGCATCTAAAAATAACGTTCAGTTATGCAAATTAAAACAGAAAATTTTTATTTAAAAAGAAAACGCGTGATATAGCGTAAAAGCCACATGAGGGTCGAAAGCAAGAATCCTGCAGACAAATATACTTCTAGCAGAAATGACTTGACCTATAGGCTAACTTGTGGCATAGCCAGGATTTCAGAATAGGGGCTATAATCCGCTATTGACATTTTCGGCCAGTCTTGACCAGCAAAACTGTTCGTCGTCTCAAACGCTGTAAAGACTGCTGTCTGGTGCATCTTCCTCGACTTAATCCTACCCCTCCATCCAACTACTCACCGATTCTAGACGAATCTAACGACCGGTCCAGACGTGAATAGAGGGCCAGGCTACCCCTGGCTACGTCAATGGCTTCTGCTGCTGGCCACTCCCCCCAAACAACGAACATCAATTTGAAAAAGCTGGCGATTAAATGCATTAAAATACCCGGGTCAATCAGTGTTCTGTATAAGAATCAAAATTCAATAAATATGATCAAACTAAGCAAATTTAGAAATTTTGCATCTGAAGCTATACAATGCATTCCTTTCTAGACACAGAGTGTAGGCTACCTAAGCAGCTCACACCAAAATGCGTAGGCCTAGCTATGGATATAATTGCAGGCAGTAAAATATATTAGACTAACCAGACTTGCGCGCACTAATATAAAAAGAAACAGATCTGGAAATAGTTTCGCTTTTGCACTTCACTGTGTTTTGCGCTGTACACTCAAAAGTATGGAATACAGTTGCAGATATTGAGTCGTCCAATGTAAGAAGTGATCCACTCCAAGTTCGATTAGTGTTAATATGGTTCCAAGTATAACTGGGTTCTGGATTTCCATCTGCAAAACACACCAGCTTCTGACCATAGTGAAAATTGCTCCCAATCGGTTGTATCGTTATGCTGCTCACTCCATCTATAAAGAAATGATAAAACATTTATAATCAAATTCTTTTTGTTTTGAACACGCTGAAAATAAACACAGCAATCGCTGGGTTAATTGAAGAAGAAGAAGAAGAATTAGTATCCTAACAGTTTTTTTCTTATGGAATTTAGTTACTTGAAATGAACGCGCCAAAACTACTCACATAGTACGGTCGGTATATGGGTCCACACGTGCTTATATTCTGGAGCAATCTCTTGTGAACCGTTAGGCCATTGGAATGAAGTCGTGCATTTGATTGTCGCGTTGTTATCTTGACGCTGTAGCTGTAAAGCAATGCTTGACGCTGTCGTAGTTGCTTCATTGGTTGTAACTTCTTTTGATGTGATACTTTCAATGACGTTGTTGTTTCTGGTCCATTTCATTGACGGAATCACGAATCCAGTTGAATTGATTTTGCACGACAGAGAAATTTGATCATTCTCAACTGCTGGGCTTAGAGAGGATTTCGCTTCACAAACAGGATCAGAATCTTAAAAAGTAAACCATAATTTCAGTTTTCTAAGGACAAATTTAAACTAAACCTGATTATTATCTACAGATCAATGTATTTTGCAGCAAGGCTTCAAATTAATTCAAGTCGGGGGACTGTAATGTTCTTTATTTGATGCATTGGATAGGAATCGTTGTAAGGAAAGTCTATGAATGGATGTTCCTTAAAAGTTAAACTTACCAATAAGAGTTAAATAAGCTATCTGTTGAACTGTTGAATGAAGTGATTGACATGAATATTTTCCTGCATATTTACGATCGACAAAATCTACGATGAACTCGTTTTGTCCCCTGGTTCTTTTGCTGATTCTATATCTTGTCTTCATAGGTTGCGTTATATCACCGTTTAAAAATATTAGGACTGGTGTTGCGTTGTTAACTGCGACGAAATCAAAACCGGAAAGATCCTCAACATTTATTCTGCATTCGATTGAAACATTTGTTCCAACTTCGACGACGAAATGCCTGGTAGGATGGTCTAGAGAAGATCCCGATGAAAGACCTGACCAAAGAAAAGAATTCTATTAGGCCTACAGTAAATGTTGTAAACTCTTGGAATTTACAACGAATAGGGGCCTATAGACATGCGCATGGATATATCTTTACAAATAGAAACATTAGTATAATATGGACATGTGTAAGGGCCTCGTTTAGAAAGCAAAATACAGTGTATTGCATACTTTGTCATATACAGACACTTATCAAATCAGTGAATCAACATGACATTAATCTGAATATCAATAGTTAGGACCTATACTCTATACTAGTGCATAGTGCAGAGAAACTCACCATAAAGCGCTACTTCGATCAGACAGAGATTAAAGACAATTTCTAGCAACATTATTGCTCACAAGAATCTACGTTTACATAAAAATTCACTTCCTTGCGTTAAGTTTGAGGCACTAGATTAGTTTTACTCATAAAACCGGACGCAAGTCTTTATAAAAACCGAAACAAAGTGAAATTGGCCCAATTCGCAGTGAACTCAGCTGACTTAGATAATAAATCCAAAAGGAAAACAATTGCTGCAACTTCGGCGAAATCATGTCATTCAACGCCGACTCTGTTTAAATGGTTTAATGAGCGGTTTTCTCTTTTCAGCAATAGGCTTATTTGCATGCACTTTGCTGTTGAATGCATACTTATCGCAGCTACAATTAGGGTTGCCAGATATCCAACGTCTAAATACGGGAGATTGTTTCCGCGATCAAAGTGCCCACTCCGCGGTCCAGTTCATTGTGAATTATTATGGCTAGAGCTAACCTACACCACAGTACTAAGGAGTATAGACTAGGAAAAAGCAATAAACAACACCTTTAAATGCTCTGAATCATGTGCACGTAGTGAATCAATATTACAAACAAGTTATAATAATAATATACAGTAAGTATCATAGACCTCCTAACGAGTCTTATTTCTAACGTCAAATGGTTTAGAGCATTATAGTACACAAACAAGTAAGTAACAATTACGAATATACGCATTGTATACTCTACACTCTGTAGTGTAGTCTGTAGTCCTGGCAAGTGGCAACTATAGCTGAACGGTTCGTGTAATCATTGTCAATATTACAAACTATTCTTTGCTTTCTGTAGCAGGTTCTTGTCGCCCAGACAGTAAAAGTAGAAATCGGAACAAGTTAAAGAGCAGTTAAAGTAAGCAAAAAGCTCGTTCTTATTAGTTCGACAGACGCTCTGTTTCTAGTTATTATTATTATTATTATTATTATTATTATTATTATTATTATTATTATTATTATACAGGACAATTTATTCGGCGTCGTAAGCATACCTAAGGCTAAAGTCAAAGGCGCCTAACAACAGAAAGAAACTTTGAACAAGTGCGTCTTAATGCTCTTCAGGAACGCTCCAGGCATGGTATCAGTCTATTTGGATTTCAGTATCAGTCTATTTGGATTTCATCGCTGAGAAAACTCTTTCGACTAGAGCATTTGAAGCTGGAATGCTGAGAACGAAGGACACAGTGGGGACACAGTTCGGCAGTTGCGTTTTGTCAATACTATTAAACACTTTAATCCAGCGTTATAATCCAAGCATGGACTACAGTAGTCTATGATACGAGTTACAATTTTAATTACTCACGAAACTTTAGTCACGCGAAAATAAAACTCGTGACATCATGGATCTGAACAACACAGCTGCCGTTAAAATAATTGAGAAGCAGAGTGGCATTACTGCCTGCTTCAGAACCTCTATTATCTTGTTTCACATTGTACTAAACTGTAGGCCTACTAATTACTTTTATTTTACGTTTATCACGCCAGAACATGTAGTATTGTTTCGCTTTTAAACTGCATCTCAATTGAGTCTATTGACCTAGCCAAATACGGGAGATTTGGTCTCCCGCGCGGCATCCGTCCGGGAGGCGGGAGACTGGGGCTGAAATACTGGAGCCTCCCGCAAAATAAGGAAAATCTGGCAACCCTAACCAAGTCACGTGCCTCTGTGAACCAGGAACAGAAAAATCCGTTATCCTGTTTCAAAGTGTTACTTCAATTTAATAGCTCTTCTGCGCCGAAGTTTCGCTCTACGGTCTACCCTAGCTGAAATGTCAACATAGGCTAATGTCGTCAGATGATGTCTAACGCTGCGGTGGTCATCTCTTTTGGTAGACCAGTGGAGCACAAACTCTGACCCGCGGACCAAGTCCGCTCGGCGACGTGTCGTCGAGTGGCCTGCAATGTTCAGCGTGAAAGGCAAACATATATGACGAATTACTCGTTAATAATTAACTGGACGTGAAGCTTGCTTGGCAACGTTGGGATTAAACCGCCAACGTAATCTATCAGTTCATTTTGATCTTACTGATCTCCACGCGTCTTTCTCAATTTCGCATTGTGCATCAGTATTGTCTTTGTGTGAAAATATTGGCTAAATGCCAAAATATAGTAAGCTAAAGAATAGAATGGCATCTTCCAGAGGATCAAGAGTCCTCTTGTTAAATCAAATTTTTCATACGACGGCCGCCGCTTCCTCCATAAGAGTTGTAAAATATTTTGGGGTGCAAGATGGCCAACTTGTGCCTCATTGCAAATTTCGCCTCTTTTGGCAGTCTACAGTAGTAAACCTCTAAAATCACACATAAGAGTAAACTTCTATTAGGCCGATTTGATCGAGCCCTTTCACTTTTTAAAAATGGAAAGGAAGGCGAGAGACACATATGGGTTTTCCCCTCCAACTTTTTCATCCAAGTTTATACCTATGACATCAAAGAACCTACATTTAGTTTGCTTTTCTTCTAATGGCTTCGTTGAAATTATGGGATAAACAGGCAGGCAGAAGCATGTCATCAACCAGTCTCTGAAATTGCAAAGACCAAATTGTCTTGATTATTTCTGACGTATGCTTACCACAGTCTGTCTTTGTTTCAAGTTTTGCTTTATCAGTGGCGTAGCAAAAAGTAAAGTAACTCGGGCATTGCCCGTAATAGCCCGGACGCTGTTATAACACTGTATTTGACCCAAACTTTTAGAATTGCCTAAATTGTGGTCGATACAACTGGTCCATGCCTATGCGGCGCACATTGCCGACGTCCCCGTTCCAACTTATTGCTTACTAGTAGTAACAATTTTTAGACGTCCGACAATATTGTCTTTGAGCCGAAAACATTTTCACAATAAGACTTCCGCAAGCAATTTACAACATATTCTGATTCTAAAGAATTGAATGAAACTAGGATTTCCATGGTGGTTGTTGTTCTAAATTCGCCCTCGATAGCAGCATTATGATCTTCTGCTACTTTTTCTTTATTTTCGTGGCATGAATTGAATAATGATGCTGCACTAAATTGTTGCCTTTTATTACTGAATACTTTGCAGGCGAAGATGTCTCTTGTGAATCGAGAATCAATGAGGAAGATGGAAAAGGTGGAATTGGTTTTTGGATATTCGTATCTAAATGTCTTTATTGTGCCAGAGTCTCTACTGCGGTTATGATACTAAATCAAAACTGATGGCTCACGCCAACTATACAATTCATGACTATAATAATGATTATCAACACGCACTGGGTCAGAGATGGCAAAAAGGTCACTCAAATTCAAAATTACCCTTGACTCATGTGACCCATAGAAAATCTTACCCTTATAATCTTCTCTTAAGTTATTTCTCACATTGGTTATCGCGTTTTGCTGCATGCTGCTTTATAAATAGCAACATCAGAAGAAGAAATACAGCAACTGGTTGACAGAATAAGTTTGGAAAGCAAAAAATATGGCCTACACCTTAATGAAACTAAAACAAAAGTAATGACAACAAATGGAAAGAAAATTAAGATTACTGTTAATGAAAAGAATCTTGAACAGGTGGACAAATTCACATATCTAGGAGCAATAATCAGCAGTAATGGAAATCTTGAAGAAGAAATAAACTCACGATTAGGAAAAGGCAGAGAAGTAATGAGGAGATTAAAAACTGTCTGGAAAAGCAACAAAATCAGCATGAAAAACAAAGGAAGATTAATGGAATGTATGGCATGGAGTGTAGCAACTTATGGATGTGAAAGCTGGACCATCAAAAAGAAAATAAGACAAAGACTAGATGCCTTCGAAATGTTTTCTCTCAGAACAATGCAAAGAATATCATGGACAGAAAAACAAACAAATGAAGAAGTCATGAAAAAAGCAAATACCAAACGAAAATTCTTTAACATCTGCCAAAGACGAAAATTGAGTTATTTTGGTCATATACAAAGAAACAACAAAGATAGCCTACAGCAAACAATACAACAAGGTATCATGCCAGGAAAAAGAAAAAGAGGTCGGCCGAACAGAAGATGGGTGGACGACATAGAAGAATGGACTGGAGTGGCTATAACAACAGCAATAAAAGCATCTAAAGAAAACTACCTGGAAATGCCTGATTCATGACGTCACCTCATCTTCAAATAATGAAGGAAAGAGGAAATGATGATGATGATGCGTTATAATTGAACGATTTCATCATGTGTTCTATGATGGTCATTATGGTTTTTGGGTTTAGTAATAGCCACGGTCAGGTAGGCCCCTATTTTAGCGTAGGGCCTACTTGCGGATGTAATAAAGGCTACACTCCATGGGCTCAGCGCCCGTACGGATAACTGAAGGATTAGCGCCTTCAGTTTTACATAGCAACGGCTGAATAAGGGCGGTTGCCAGCCTTTCCCTCGCCGCCTTTCCTTCCACCGAATTAACACCCGATGTACTCATTCACAGCTGAGTCGACTGGGGTTGGAAGGGGGCGCTTGGAACAGAAGCAACCGAAAAGTTTCTGCCGCGGCTGGGAGTCGAACCACGGACCTCAAGATTGGCAGACCAGTGCGCTAACCACTGCTCCACCGCACACAGCAGGATGTTATAAGCGCAGCAGCAAAACTAAAACAAATTGCCTTTTAGACTCACGTTCATGCATCCTGTATATTCAGCATGAATACAGCACTCGTTGATAACGTTGTTGCAGCAAAAAAATTTAATCGGGCAAGAAGAAAAGTGCAAGCTGTAGCGTCGTCTGCAAAAAGGCAACTGCGTCGAAAACGAAAAAGAAGGTACCAATGAAAAAAACAAGTCATAATTTTTTACGAACGGTCAATTTATCAATTGCTATATAACAGTACTTAAAAGAGTCTTAATAAAACAAGCTACACGCAGTGGCGGCTCCACCGGGGGGCCAGGGGGGCCGTGCCCCCTATTGGGTGTCTGGCCCCTCCAGTGGTCCCCCCAGTTGGGACCCTCTACTTAATGCTACATACATTAAACAACAAATGGTTGCCCCCCATGATTAGAAGTTGCCACCCCAACGGCCTTCCACTTGCCAAATCCTAGAGCCGCCACTGGCTACACGTAACCCACTCATGCTAAGCTCATTACTTGCAATGGTCCATGATACCACAATGCAGTGCCTCTTGATTGCAGAGACTAAGATTTATAGTTCTTACTTATCATGTGGTGTATATAGGCTATGCATATAACACACACACACACATACAGGGCATATATATATATATATATATATATATATTAGGGTGGGTCGAAAATTATATTTTTTGAAGTTGCAAAGCTGTAACGTGTGTAGAAAGTTGCTCCTGAGTATACTGATTCTGAAAAACGTTAATATTTTCCAATCGGACAATGTTTTCCACTCCCAACTTTCACTTGAATAAGTAGCACCCTTTCGTAAAAGCTAGAGATTTTATTAAATATTTAAATTTAGAATACTTTAAAACAAGTAATTACTTTGCAAATCATACTTATTTTACTTATATTTCCATGACTAAAATGTACTGTCACACGTGGAGTAAACTCAGCGGTGCAGCCATTACTGGGACTGGTGGTTGGTCCTTTAAACATACCACTTGTGGCTACAACTATGAGAAAACTGAGAAAACTTTTAGAAGGTATGGGAAAGAAAATTTTCAAAATTTTCCCTTGAGAAACTGAAAAAGCACAACAAATAGTCATAATAGGCATAAATATTTAGAATGCCAACAAAGCAGAATGTTACTTTTCTTCAGTCATTGATTTATCCGAGTCACATGAAATGATTTATACGAGTCACGTGAAATGATTTATACGAGTCACATGAAATGATTTATACGAGTCACATGAATTGATTTATACGAGTAACATGAAATCGGCTTTCCTATCAATCCTATAGGCAATTCCAGTTGCGAAACTTTGCATTGTAATATCATGCCATGTCTCGCTTTGTGGCCGTAAACTGTTGAACTGGCTGCAGTTATATCTTTGATTGCTTTGTCTACAGCTTGTGCATGGTACGGTATATGAGGCAGTATACTTGGTTTGTCAGAAGTAAGCTGCTCATAAGCTGGATATCTGGACTTGATTCACGACCTTCTTGTACTGCTAAGCATGACTTTAGGAAATACAGCTGATCCCAATATCGGTCTGTTCCTAATAGTTTCATCAATATCCAAAACCTTTCCTGAAATGGGTAAAAAGTTAGTTATAGGCAGGTCTTTTGGATCACAGTAAAGAACAGATGCAATTACACCTGAAGACGACGAAGGACCTGTAGTAGTTCCGCCATCTAGTGTTGCAAAGTACTTTCTAAAAGGAAGTTCATTAAAATGCAGCATGCACACAAGCCACTGCAAGAGCTTTCCTAAACTCTTTTCCAACCTTCTGATGATTCCATTAAGTTTTCCAGTATTATTATTTGTACCATCTCATACTAAAGCTGAAAGGCTTTCTATTGAATCTGTATCGTTTATAACATACAGAATCTCATGAGCAGCATCTTCTGATTTGCTACTGCTAGGTACAACATGATGTATACAGTTATCTCCTGGAAAAGATACAATGAAATAGTGTTCTTCCTTTATAGTCCTTCGTGACCCTGAAGCATTTACCCACGTAACATCCTGCTTTCCATCAAAACCAATACAGTGTAGTTTCTGCTTCTCATCATTATGCTCAACATTAACATTCTTCCTAAAAAACCTTTGGCGTCGCAACTTAGCCACTGTTGCTGGAGACAACATGTTAAGGTCTTTAATAACTGCATTAGCAATGAGGCATGGATCGTGGTCACTTATTTTGCAGGAATCAACTGATTTCCAGCCTTTTCCAGCCTTGAGGTTCCAACAGTATGCTTTAGGAACATAGACTCCTGACAGCAAGTCAACAAGTCTAAAAACTCCTCATTTTGCTTGTCACTTTTGACGAAACGGCAGGTCTTTTGGATCACTTTTGACGGAACGGTGTTGCGACTCTCAAAAACTAGTGACGACCTTTTTTTGCTTGTCGCCGTTTCCCCCGCTGTTTATGATGTCATCCGCGCCCAGGCCCCCCTTTAACTCGTCGGGCTCCTATGCATATGACATGTCGACCTCCTTTTTCTTATTCCTGTTAATAATTCATCTTCATCATCGGCCGGGGCCTCTCTCGGGCCCCTCTCGGTGGCCCTGCTGCTGGTCCGAACACAGTGTTCTACAACACTCACTTGTACAAATCGACGCCATGCTGGCTCATAAAGAAATAAAAAATGATTTTTGTAATTCAATGAAACCTAAAATATAACAATAAAAATGTCTATAGGTCTTAATGAAAGCAAATAAATATATAAGTAAAACATATGAACATCACATGTTGCATTATAATATATAGCAATGTATATATATGCATATGCAATATAATAATACAATATGATAATACTATACACACATATATATAAATTATATATATTAGCAGCTAAGCAGGTGGCATACGTCGTTATCTAGAGTAGTTGGCGATTGCTTTCGCTAGACCCGTGCTTTACCTTCGCGGCTTAACGCTGTTACAGATTTATAGACGCCAAAGCGAAGAACGGCTTGTTTGTCCGCAGAGATCACTGCTAGATCCCAGGATGGTCAGTCATCCAAATACGAGCCGTGCTCGACGTTGCTTAGCTTCAGTGTTCTGACGGGAACCGGGCACGCAGATAGGCCAAGTAGATATTTAGCATGTTAGACATAGTACCACATTGATATTAATTAGAATGCGTCACGTAGTTGAGAACAGGCGATATGAAGAGTATGAATTAGACTTTGAACCAATATTGACTATTTAACTGAGAGGACAAATATTTGGAAATGTTTAGTATGTCGTAACGGGAGCTGATGGAACGGTCTACACAGAAGTGAGAGTACGTCCCGACTGTGGGAAAACAGCTCAACCATCAGGTAGTCGTCGACCAGTCTTCCTCAGAGTACAAAACTATTGTTATTGTTATTGTTCATGACAATTTATATAGCGCCGTAGCATAGCGAGGGCCAAAGTCAAAGGCGCTTTACAAAAAACATGGGAACGAGATGTTAAATAGGTGAGTCTTTAATTTGGTCGCAAAGTCCTCTAATGAAGTGGCCGCCGACACTGAAGCCGGTAACGAATTCCATAGGAGAGGGTTTCCTCGGAAAAAAGAACGTTCGCCGAAGTTGAGTGTCTTCGACGGAGGTGGAACGTACAGGTGAGCTCGGCTGCTGGAGCGCAGATGGAGCCGTCGGTCGTTCGTAGTCGTCCTTCGAATCAAGGTCGCTAAGTATTCCGGACAAGAGGGATCGTTTAGTGCCCGGAACGTCAGCCAGCAACGCTTGAATGCAATGCGCTCCGGGATGCGTAACCAGTGTAGCTTGTCCCCTGAGTAGCGAGGTCACGTGGTCGTGCCACCGGATCCGAAATATCAGTCGGGCTGAGGCGTTGATGATCGACTGCAGGCGAGCGAGCTGACGATCGGGAAGACCGAACAGGATCCCGTTACAATAGTCGACGCGTGAAAGGACGAGGGCTCGAACCAGTTGTATCGCGGCTGCCGTTGAGATATACCGACGAACCTCCCGGATCATTCGAAGCTGTCGGAAGCACGAACGGGTCACATTGGCAACTTGACCAGCAAACGTCAGCGTTTCGTCGAAGAGCACTCCGAGTAAGCGCACCTCTGTCGATGGCTGGATGTTAGCCTCGTCCAGAGAAAGCTCTGAACGATCGATCAGATGCTTCCTCCTTGGAGTGCTAAACCAGATGAGCTCCGTCTTGCTCGGGTTTAGGGCGAGCCGGTTAGCCATGGCCCAACGCTCTATCCGAGTGATGCATTCACGGACGCACGACAGAAGATGCTCGGTCTCCGACGGAAGGCAGGAGGAATACACCTGACCGTCGTCGGCGTATGCATGCCACGATAGACCCGATGATTCGACGATCCGTCCGACGTCTGCCGCGTAGAGCACGAACAGGAGTGGACCCAGGGCCGATCCCTGTGGCACACCGCTCGTGACACTTCGTGAGGCAGACATCGAGCCGCCCCAGGCCACTGACTGTGTCCGGCCCGAAAGGTAGCCCTGGAGCCACGTCAAGGCTCCGCCAGTGACCCCGAAGGAGATTTCAAGGCGCTGAGAGAGCGTGTCGTGGTCCACCGTGTCGAAGGCGGCGGAAAAGTCTAGTAGGCATAGGAGGGAAAGCTCTCCATTGGCCGTCGAATCGATAATGTCATTGAGTATCTTCATCAGGGCCGTCTCGGTGGAATGACCTTTTCGATATGCCGACTGATGCTTCGGCATAAGTCCATTCCTGACGAGATAGGTGACTAGTTGTCTATTCACCAGGCGTTCCAGCAGTTTCGACAGGAACGGTAGGTTTGAGACTGGCCGAAAATTCGATATGTCTGACTGGTCCAGTCCTGGCCGCTTCAAGTGAGGGCGGACGATGGCATGCTTCCACGGTGATGGGAATTCACCGCTAGCAAGTGATGACGATAGTAGTGACGTCAGGAACGGAGCCAGCGTGTCGATGGCCTCTTTAAGCAGCCACATCGGGAGTGGATCCAAAGGGCATTGTTTATTCGGCGATGCCTTGACGCACGCCGTGACCTCCGATATCGTAGGGGCCACGAACACTGAGAAGGTGGATCCGCTATGCCTTTGGAACTCGACCGGGTCGGCGTTGGCCGTCCTGCTCCGAACCCTGTTGACTTTCTCGTCGATGAACCGGTGATACTCCTCGGCGGAGAAGCTCGGAGGCGCCCTGTGGGAGGTGCCCCTTTTACCGAGAATCCTGTCGAGGTGATTCCATGTTTGCTTGATGTCAGAGTGAGGGGAATCCAGAATCTTGCGCCAGTGCTGCCGTCCCTTCTCCCGCACCAAGCGCCTACTAGCCTTGAGTTCTAGTCTCCACGAAGACCGTGCATCCTCCTCGCCACTAGTGCCTCTAGTGCCTCAGGTGTGGTCAACTGGTACTATGTACCAGTTGACCACACCTGACAATGTCCTCCAGCTCCTCCCAAAATCTGAATCATAGTCTCTAATTCGTGCAGCTTTTGTGTTTTAGAATTATATTTCATTGAAACTGGTGACGTTTTGTGCAATTAGGCGAAAATAAGAGTTAAGACTGTTACGCTAGAGACAAATTTGGTAATGAAATCCTTACTGCATTCATACAGAGCTTGAAATATGTAAAAAATACATATGCGTACATATTGCAAGATATTGAAAATCTATCTTCTTTTGCCAATTAACTTACAGTATTTGTTTTGTGTGTGTCTCCATTGCCATTTTATACAGTTATGGCTTCTAGTTAAAGATTTATACCATAACAGAGTTTGCCAAAAACTATCAGGTGTTTGTCTTGCATCATATAATGAAGGTCATATGCAGGATAGGAGGCCAGGGAGACGTTATCTCACGGCTTGCATCATTTGGAATGTTATCAAAACTCTCCAGAAGCATGTCAGAAAGACCCACTTGATTTCAGAAAATTTTGAATTATGCAGTGAGCTTTCCACTAGATGAAATCTAAGGACCTATATTAGTGAATTCTGGCAAATTCAAAATAGTTTAATAACTCCTTTTGTATCCTTCATTTTTGTGTTAGAAGTTATTGAACAGGTTATATAATTATAATTTGTCTCCAGTAACATTTCGACGTGTTGAATGCCAAGCAACCGAGACAACAGCGAGTATTGAGAATACTTTGATTGCTGAATATTTGACAACAAAAGGAAAAACATTAAAAGGGTTCAAGTTTCGGGCAGATCTTTTCCATATTTAAATACTTTTGGACCAACGCATTAAAAAGAGTAAAAAATTAATTATTTCAAATGTGTTTCGGAAAGCCAGGAGGATACAAAATAGGTAAAAGAATGTAGTTTCACAAAATTTAAGTAAATCTTTGCAACGTAAAAACGTCGTAGTCATGAAATTAGAGCATAACATTTCAATGTAAAAAGCTGTGTTGTTCAGGCAAATCAGTCATTAGAATGTTCGATGCTAAACTTATTTTGACGTCAAAACAGTAGCCTAAGTAATTGATACATTAAGTCTCTGGTTTCTATATTAGATAGAATTTTCGTTCTCGATATCTGAACCGTAGTTAGCATAGATGTGAAGCGGAGTGTATACTTTATGCTGTTCGTCTGTGCTCAATTCTTGTCTCTCAGCCAGAGGTTCATATGTTGCGTCACTTGTAGTTCCTGGGGTTTCATTGACGATTGCCTCTGTAAGATTCAATTCATTATTTGTTGCTGCTTGGCTGGGAAAAGCTGGATTCTGATGCTGGCCATTTTCTAAATAAATTGTCAATATTCGCATTTACTCTGAGTAAAAAATGAACTACTGTAATGTTTTTCTACTATGTGTTTAATCTGGAACATATAAGGGCATTGTCGTTTATTAATTTGAATCGAATACTGTGTCAAACATAGCAACATGAACATTCAATGATCTCACCAACATCCGTGGAAGGGAGGCAGATCAAATTTTAGCCTCATAGATAGAGGTTATGTAGGCCTAAGTAAGAATTGGATTATTCAAGTAGAATTTGCAAAAGCAATTGAAACCAGACAATCCAAACATTTTCAAATACAAAACAACTTTTATAACTCTAGTAACCAATTACTGTTTCACCTCCAGTTAATTAAGTGCATTACCTGTTTTCTTTCTTTGACGACGAAGAGCGAATATGGATAGAAAAATTGCCAGAGGACAGCTGAGCATGCATAGGCCAATGACAACGCCTACGCCCAAGCCGAAAATGACGTTAAAACTTTCAACATCTGAAAATAACGTTCATTTATGCAAATTAAAACAGAAAATTTTTATTTAAAAAGAAAACGCGTGATATAGCGTAAAAGCCACATGAGGCTCGAAAGCAACACTCCTGCAGACAAATATACTTCTAGCAGAAATGACTTGACCTTTAGGCCTACTTGTGGCGTAGCCAGGATTTCAGAATAGGGGCTATAATCCGCTATTGACATTTTCGGCCAGTCTTGACCAGCAAAACTGTTCGTCGTCTCAAACGCTGTAAAGACTGCTGCCTGGTGCATCTACCTCGACTTAATCCTACCCCTCCATCCAACTACTCACCGATTCTAGACGAATCTAACGACCGGTCCAGACGTGAATAGGGGGCCAGGCCACCCCTGGCTACGTCAATGGCTTCTGCTGCTGGCCACTCCCCCCAAACAACGAACATCAATTTGAAAAAGCTGGCGATTAAATGCATTAAAATACCCGGGTCAATCAGTGTCCTGTATAAGAATCAAAATTCAATAAATATGATCAAACTAAGCAAATTTAGAAATTTTGCATCTGAAGCTATACAATGCATTCCTTTCTAGACACAGAGTGTAGGCTACCTAAGCAGCTCACACCAAAATGCGTAGGCCTAGCTATGGATATAATTGCAGGCAGTAAAATATATTAGACTAACCAGACTTGCGCGCACTAATATAAAAAGAAACAGATCTGGAAATAGTTTCGCTTTTGCACTTCACTGTGTTTTGCGCTGTACACTCAAAAGTATGGAATACAGTTGCAGATATTGAGTCGTCCAATGTAAGAAGTGATCCACTCCAAGTTCGATTAGTGTTAATATGGTTCCAAGTATAACTGGGTTCTGGATTTCCATCTGCAAAACACACCAGCTTCTGACCATAGTGAAAATTGCTCCCAATCGGTTGTATCGTTATGCTGCTCACTCCATCTATAAAGAAATGATAAAACATTTATAATCAAATTCTTTTTGTTTTGAACACGCTGAAAATAAACACAGCAATCGCTGGGTTAATTGAAGAATAAGAAGAAGAATAATTAGTATCCTAACAGTTTTTTTCTTATTGAATTTAGTTACTTGAAATGAATGCGCCAAAACTACTCACATAGTACGGTCGGTATATGGGTCCACACGTGCTTATATTCTGGAGCAATCTCTTGTGAACCGTTAGGCCATTGGAATGAAGTCGTGCATTTGATTGTCGCGTTGTTATCTTGACGCTGTAGCTGTAAAGCAATGCTTGACGCTGTCGTAGTTGCTTCATTGGTTGTAACTTCTTTTGATGTGATACTTTCAATGACGTTGTTGTTTCTGGTCCATTTCATTGACGGAATCACGAATCCAGTTGAATTGATTTTGCACGACAGAGAAATTTGATCATTCTCAACAGCTGGGCTTAGAGAGGATTTCGCTTCACAAACAGGATCAGAATCTTAAAAAGTAAACCATAATTTCAGTTTTCTAAGGACAAATTTAAACTAAACCTGATTATTATCTACAGATCAATGTATTTTGCAGCAAGGCTTCAAATCAATTCAAGTCGGGGGACTGTAATGTTCTTTATTTGATGCATTGGATAGGAATTGTTATAAGGAAAGTCTATGAATGGATGTTCCTTAAAAGTTAAACTTACCAATAAGAGTTAAATAAGCTATCTGTTGAACTGTTGAATGAAGTGATTGACATGAATATTTTCCTGCATATTTACGATCGACAAAATCTACGATGAACTCGTTTTGTCCCCTGGTTCTTTTGCTGATTCTATATCTTGTCCTCATAGGTTGAGTTATATCACCGTTTAAAAATATTAGGACTGGTGTTGCGTTGTTAACTGCGACGAAATCAAAACCGGAAAGATCCTCAAAATTTATTCTGCATTCGATTGAAACATTTGTTCCAACTTCGACGACGAAATGCCTGGTAGGATGTTCTAGAGAAGATCCCGATGAAAGACCTGACCAGAGAAAAGAATTCTATTAGGCCTACAGTAAATGTTGTAAACTCTTGGAATTTACAACGAATAGGGGCCTATAGACCTGCGCATGGATATATCTTTACAAATAGAAACATTAGTATAATATGGACGTGTGTAAGGGCCTCGTTTAGAAAGCAAAATACAGTGTATTGAACACTTTGTTATATACAGACACTTATCAAATCAGTGAATCAACATGACATTAATCTGAATATCAATAGTTATGGCCTATACTCTATACTAGTGCATAGTGCAGAGAAACTCACCATAAAGCGCTACTTCGATCAGACAGAGATTAAAGACAATTTCTAGCAACATTATTGCTCACAAGAATCTACGTTTACATAAAATTCACTTCCTTGCGTTAAGTTTGAGGCACTAGATTAGTTTTACTCATAAAACCGGACGCAAGTCTTTATAAAAACCGAAACAAAGTGAAATTGGCCCAATTCGCAGTGAACTCAGCTGACTTAGATAATAAATCCCAAAGGAAAACAATTGTTTCAACATCGGCGAAATCATGTCATTCAACGCCGACTCTGTTTAAATGGTTTAATGAGCGGTTTTCTCTTTTCAGCAATAGGCTTATTTGCATGCACTTTGCTGTTGAATGCATACTTATCGCAGCTACAATTAGGGTTGCCAGATATCCAACGTCTAAATACGGGAGATTGTTTCCGCGATCAAAGTGCCCACTCCGCGGTCCAGTTCATTGTGAATTATTATGGCTAGAGCTAACCTACACCACAGTACTAAGGAGTATAGACTAGGAAAAAGCAATAAACAACACCTTTAAATGCTCTGAATCATGTGCACGTAGTGAATCAATATTACAAACAAGTTATAATAATAATATACAGTAAGTATCATAGACCTCCTAACGAGTCCTATTTCTAACGTCAAATGGTTTACAGCCTTATAGTACACAAACAAGTAAGTAACAATTACGAATATACGCATTGTATACTCTACACTCTGTAGTGTAGTCTGTAGTCCTGGCAAGTGGCAACTATAGCTGAACGGTTCGTGTAATCATTGTCAATATTACAAACTATTCTTTGCTTTCTGTAGCAGCTTCTTGTCGCCCAGGCAGTAAGAGTAGAAATCGGAACAAGTTAAAGAGCAGTTAAAGTAAGCAAAAAGCTCGTTCTTATTAGTTCGACAGACGCTCTGTTTCTAGTTATTATTATTATTATTATTATTATTATTATTATTATTATTATTATTATTATTATTATTATTATTATTATTATTATTATTATTACAGGACAATTTATTCGGCGTCGTAAGCATACCTAAGGCTAAAGTCAAAGGCGCCTAACAACAGAAAGAAACTTTGAACAAGTGCGTCTTAATGCTCTTCAGGAACGCTCCAGGCATGGTATCAGTCTATTTGGATTTCATCGCTGAGAAAAAATCTTTCGACTAGAGCATTTGAAGCTGGAATGCTGAGAACGAAGAACACAGTGGGGACACAGTTCGGCAGTTGCGTTTTGTCAATACTATTAAACACTTTAATCCAGCGTTATAATCCAAGCATGGACTACAGTAGTCTATGATACGAGTTACAATTTTAATTACTCACGAAACTTTAGTCACGAGAAAATAAAACTCGTGACGTCATGGATCTGAACAACACAGCTGCCGTTAAAATAATTGAGAAGCAGAGTGGCATTACTGCCTGCTTCAGAACCTCTATTATCTTGTTTCACATTGTACTAAACTGTAGGCCTACTAATTACTTTTATTTTACGTTTATCACGCCAGAACATGTAGTATTGTTTCGATTTTAAACTGCGTCTCAATTGAGTCTATTGACCTAGCCAAATACGGGAGATTTGGTCTCCCGCGCGGCATCCGTCCGAGAGTCGGGAGACTGGGGCTGAAATACGGGAGCTCCCGTAAAATACGGGAAATCTGGCAACCCTAGTTCCACTCACTACTCGCTATGCCTCCCCCCCCCAACTGCTACAGGTCACAAATCGCACCATGGCCGTAACTGATATCCAAAATGTTATAATACTTTCGTCCTAATAAACCAAAGTGAGTATAGTGACTGCTCTCATTAGTTAAAAAGTAGGCCTAGGCCTACATAATATTTTAGCAATTTCAGCATCGAATTGCTTTCGTTCTGCTAGTGTGTGTGTGTAGACCTACTGTAAAAATTGCCGGCGCCTTTTTTAAATTGTAGGCCTAATAGGCCCTATTTCAAATTCAATTCACAATAAAAATGTCAGGTGACTTTTAAATTTCCAACTTTCTCTTCAGTGGCGGATTTACCACGGTACAAATCTGTACCACGGTACATTTGTACCATGGTAAATCCGCCAGATGGAGCAACTGTACAAATGGTATATTTGTACCGGGCCCAGCAGCAAAATAAAAATGAAGGGACTCACCTTTTCTATTAACAATATTTTGTAATGATCAATTACCATTTATTTGTTTGAAAGACTTTATTTTCCGAAATGCAGCCATTTATCACGCAACGTGTCATGAAGAAAAGCGAAAAAGGTTATCGGAACTTATCGCCACTATTACTCATACACCTGATCTGTAACTCTTCCGAAAGTTTCCTGAGAAAAGATGTGAAACTTGACAACCAAAAATAAGGTCATCTCGCCACTTTTCACACTTAATCTCAGGGGCGGGATCCACGTTTGAGATAACTAGGGGTGCATTGGCCCACCAAATATGCGTGTGTGACGTTGATGAATTTCTAAGAAAAGTTTTATTTCTTAGTAGTACTTTAATCTAATAGTATACTTACTTACTAACTACAGTTCAGTAGAAGCTCGAGTTGTTGTATGCAATCGTCGATAATAAACCGTTTGCATATAATTAATTCCTTTGACAATTGGCGGGATCTTCCTAGAAATTCATTGCATCCCCCACCAGGAGTTCTTGGAACCGCCACTGCTTGGTCTGTAACCCCTTTAGGAGAAAATGTAGGCCTACAGGGGACTAAAAATGTAAACCACCCGCCACTGGAAACATTGCCAAGATGAAGAAAAATCTAAGCGCAGTAAATGAATAAGCCTTCCTTGAAATAGCTCAGTACAGTACAAATTGAAAATAAATCTACGATAAGATAAGGTATGCAGTTTTAGTAAATAATTAGGTTTATTTAACGACTTTCCAAAAAATGAGAACAGTAAGCTTACATTTTTCTTATTCAGATTCGTCTGTTGAGAACAAAGGGGCCGTAGCCTATTGCCAACGTAGTTTTCTTTAATTTATGATCACTGTTCTAAAAACAAATATGGGTTCTTGAAAACTCCCCTTTGCGACTTAATAGGCAAGAACTGCAGCGGCTCCCGTTATCAGAGACTAGGTTATGTAATCTTATTGGTTTATTAATCCTATGCCCGACCAGAAAGCTGAGTTGGATTTAAATGGAATGGTTTTTTAAGTATTCTTGGAATCAAACACACCCTGCATAGAAGTTTTCGAGGGAAAGCGAACGATCAATTAAGGTAATAGAGGAGTCAATTACCATTCTTCTCTGAAGGTTCAGAATTAATGCTTTGTAAATTAGTCGCATTTTCATTAGATAATTGGCAGAATTCCATTGTAAAAGGTTTCATTTTTTCCCCTCGCAGTCAGTTCATTGACGCTAAACACTGTTGCGCGTAATGGCAGTTTGTCTCAGCCTATCTTGCTTTTAAAAATCACTTCTCAGAAATTGTCAACAAATGATAGCATTTTCAAGGGACCGCTTTTGCCTAAGTGAAAATAAATGCACAGTCGTTCACTGCGTCTCTTTCCAGGGAAAGCTGTGTCTAGAACGACATTTGGCATCACTTTGTCATGCCGAATTAGGCCTACACAAAGTACAGTAACATGCGGATTTCGATAATAAATTTGGTTTCTTTAATGAATTTCTGAAACCTGAGTACGCCTAGAGCAGTGGTTCTTAACCTTTTTATGATCACGCACCCCTGAAACAAGTATAAGAGAACTACATGTAAGTACCCCCTATCAACATACCTTATCCCAGGACAAAAGTTTGTGCTCTGCAATATTTCTAAAAAAATTATCACTTCTCAACAACAATCTGTGATTGTGCACATGACAGAAAGTGGGATTTTTTAGAATTTCTAATTTAGTACAAAATTTCTACCGCATTTGTATATACAGTGTACAGAGTAATCTGTAGTAAACTTTTAAAACAGACTTTATTTCTGGATAATTCTGCGTACCCCCACAACGTCCTTCAAGTACCCCCAAGGGATACGAGTACCCCCGGTTAAGAACCACTGGTCTAGAGAATGTATTTTTCTTACTGTGATCTTACTGCAGCATTGCTAGCTGCGGTATTAGAGCACTCTATAGAGTGTGACAAACAGCTGAAATGGTGAGAAGGCGTGATTTCATCTAGTCACACAAGCTGACAAGCAGGGGCGTAGCTAGGAATTTGATTTGGAGGTATATATATATTTTTTTATTTAATTTTACTTTTTTATGCCCTCGGTAATTCATTCCCGAGGGACTTATGATAAAAAATTGTCCGGAGACCTGAAATTATAGTGTGCTAGCTCTCGTTCGGTTGCAGATTTGGAAATGTTCCTCGGAATGCGATGGCGTTGAAACGCTGAATCGTGACGGATATTCTTTGGAACAGAAAGCGTCCTTCTCTATTGTCCCCGGATTGTAGGGCAATGAGTCGACCCAGATCGTTGATAAAGGAGAGGGCGTCGTTGTTGATGGGGCCAAATGTTTCAAATGCCAGCGGCAAGAAGATGTGGGTGGATGAGAGGGCCTGATATTTTGATGTATTTCTAGCCGCAGCTGCTTCTGCGAAGGCTCCTGCTGCGAGTGCTGTGGTTGGCAAATACGTGGCCGTGATGCAACAAGCAACCGTTGATTTCAGCCGAAGAAGTCCTACTACAGTGTAACCCGTAAAAAACCAGAAGCCCCTTTTCTTCTCGCTGTCGAGTTTTATGGAGCTTGGTTAAAACTTGACAAAGTTATTGCCAGAATAAAAGTGGTTTCGTTTTTATGGCTCACGGTATTGAAATGCGACCGCTTTCAGCGTCGACCGAATTAGTTGACGATTTGAGAGAGCAAAAGCGTTGCGCTGATAACATCAAATCCACTGCGGATCGTCTGGGGCACTTTCATTTTGCCTCAAAAGCAAAGCTTATTTCGAAAACATTAGGACGTGGACAGATTGCGTAAGCTTAATCAACCGAATACAGTTTTGTTGTGAAATTACCAGTGATGTGACCAAGACAGTAAGTGGCAAGACCAAGACCAATACACTAACCCTCAAGACCAAGACCAAGACATTAGGTGCCGAGACCAAGACCAAGACCAAGACAGTAATTTTAAAACATAAAGAAAAACAGATAAAACAGTTTTATGCAGCATGGCATAGATATATCTATACAAACATATTATATTATTAGGCCTACTATTATTATTATTCCCGGAGGGCTCAGAGTGAAAATCTGTTATTGCTCCATAATTCGGAAGACATCAACCACAGAAAACATTATTACTCACAGTGGAAAAAAAACCACTGTCTCGCTGTCTCGGCACTGTCTCGGTCTTGAATCGCAAGACCAAGACAGTAATGACGAGACCAAGACCAAAACCGAGACACTGACCCGCAAGACCAAGACCAAGACATTGAAAATACTGTCTCGAGACTGTCTCGAGACGAGACAGTGTCTCGAGACGTCACAGCACTGGAAATTACGGTCAACTGTTTCATTAAACCGTTTCCAAATCACATTCTTCGCATCTGTTCTCAGACAGCCCACGCTTTAGCGAGAAAACCGGTGATATCAAGAGTTCTTCGCAAACAGTTTTTGTGAAACGACACACGCCTACTATCGATAGAACCATATACAGTGTAACTCCATGCGCAGGCAGTCAAAGGAAAGATGCTTGGATAGCGCAGTAGCTTGAACGCCATGTAATGCGCTGTAAAACAGCGAAGTATATCTTCAGAAGTAAAGAAGTGGACACTGGAAACCGCATGACGAAATAGTTTGACCGACTTGCTACGAATCGCTGTAAGTATGCAAAATCAACTGACGATAATTTTTGGTTCACATTGACAATAATTAAAATCTCTGACCATACTCGCTATTTTGCGGTACTAAGGAAGTCTTTATATTTCTTCCAGTCGAAGTACAGGATGGTCATTGGTCACCCGTCCAAAGATTGACCATTCGCGTCGCTGCCTAACTTGACAAAATTCACTGGCTCGGGTAGTTTCGAAAACCCCAAAGCAAATACTCGACCAGATCCTCATCTGCAATGGCTCTCTCCCTCCCTCATACTCGGACAGTTCTAGGTCGGTTACAAATGCTTTCTCAGTGGCCGCCCACGAACTTTGGAACTCATTGCCTCAGCATGTACGCATTGCAAATTCATTACAGATGTTTAGAACAAGATTAAAACCCATGTTTTTACGTGGGCCTATTTGGCGTTGTGCGACCGGTTCTCGTTAGAACATCGAAGTTAAGCAACGTCGAGCGCGGTTAGTACTTGGATGGATGACTACAAGATATGCCTATTGCATTATTAACAAAACCAATCAATTCTACAATTATAATTATTCCTATGTTTTATTAGCCGGATTTTAGCAGTGTGGTTTAAGTTAACTGTAACTGTAACTGAAATATCAGATCAGTTAACTGTAACTGTAACTATAACTTAAAAATACCAATAACTGTAACTGTAACTGAAAAATGAATAACTGAAATAGTTAAAATAACTGAAAATGACAAACTTAAGAAGTCAAACGCCACACAAAAAGATCTTCGGTTGAAAACATTGAATCCCTCGATTTTCCTACATTATTTATGTCATGTTTTGATGGACATGCATGTGAAAATATGGACATAGGCCTATAAGTAGATTTTTCAATCAAGTAGAGAGAATAGAGTTATTGCTTATTAAGAAAAAGCATAAAAATTTTATTAATGTGTTCAATGGCGATTAACTGAAAATAGCTGAAAAATAATTAACTGTAACTGTAACGGAAAATGACAAAAACTTTAACTTTAACTGACTGGAAAATAATCTCAATAACTTTAACTGTCTGTAACTGTAATTGAAAAATAATCAATAACTGAAACCACACTGGATTTTAGCCGCAACAGGCCAGTAAGAAATGTGGGTGCTGGAAAAATCAGGGTGCACTGCCCTGGAAGATCGGGCTTGTTTTCTTGCTTGTGAGGGTGAGGATTTTTAAAAGAAAGGAAGTGCGACTACCTTTTTTGCTCGTCAAGACTTTTAAGAGAGGATAAAGGAAGGTGACGACCTTTTCTTGCTTGTCAGAACTTTTATCTTGAGAAAAACCGCACCTCTGCTAAAAATTCGTTCCGACGTGCCTCGGCCGCAATATTTCTAGTTGGCTGAATTTCAGCCGAAAATGTCTCTGACTGACATTTTTCAGCCTAACCGAATTTTAGTCGAATTTTTCATTAGCCGGAAGTTTCTGCTGGAAAAATCCGGCCAAGGGGTTCACTTTGTTGGAAGTGTTGTGTGGCTGAGTTGTGGTTTTGGAGACGTTTATGTCGTTTATTACAATTTGGTGACTACGAGTGATGTCGATTTTATCGCGCTGTTGCTGTTTGACGTATCTGAAGACATCTTGAGTTCTTTCCTGCTCCAAATTTTGGTAAACAGTTCATGCAAGCCACACAATTTACCTGGAATGGAAGCCTTCACCTGAGCCAAGGTGACGTGAATAGGCTCATCAGCGATATCCAGGACAGCTCTGTGGCCAAAATGAAGGCTATAAGACGACATGTTAATCTGTGCGAGAAATCTATACATATGCACGGACACCAAAGGTTTCAGTATAGATTATGTAAGGAGAATAGAACGCCTTTCGAAAAATCGTGCACACATTTCAAGCGGTATCTTACAAACATTAACCCCGCTTCATATGCATTTCCGTTAGCTTAATATCTTGAATTTTTCTCTGTCTACAATGGTTCCAAGGTGAAATTAAGATTTATATATTGAAACAGCTTGATTTCGTGTAGCGCAATAGTTATTTGGTTGATATACTTACTTACTTTCATATTTACCTTCATGCTTGACATACTGACAGGAGATGTGGGTCGCGAACGACACGGAACTATACCCAGAGAACAGGACAAGGACAATAGCAGAGGACAGAAGCGATCAATTGGGTTGGTCAGTGGTCGTAACTGGCCTCTTTCTTGGCCTCATCATCGCCTTCACGCTGTTCGGTAACTGTCTCGTTGTCCTCTCCGTTGTCCTCTTCCGTCCTCTTCGCTCCGTGACCAACCACTTCGTCGTGTCCCTCGCCGTCGCCGACATCGCCGTTGGCCTTCTCGTCATGCCCCTGTCTGTCCTCGGCCAGGTGGAAGGCCGCTGGCGCCTGGGCTGGACGCTCTGTCACTTCTGGATGTCCTTCGACGTCACTTCCTGCACGGCGTCAATCCTCCACCTGTGCGTCATTTCCGTCGACCGTTACGTGACAATCACACGCCCGCTAACCTACAGGATGTCAAGACGGAGGGCGCTGCTCATCATCGTTGCCGTCTGGTCGTGCAGTGGCGCTATATCATTCGTGCCCCTCTTCATCGGCTGGTCACGCGACGACCCCGAGGGCGATGACGATGACGGGGGACAACATGTCACATCCGTCCCAACTGGAAGTACGCCGTCGCTTCGTCGGTGACGTCATTCTACCTTCCGCTCGTCGTCATGACGACCGTCTACGTCCGGATATTTCGCGTCGCCAGGCGTCAGGCGGCGGAAATAGAATTCCTAGAAAAGAACTTCTTCCGACGGAACAAGAAGAGGAGTTACCGTCAAAAGATGATGATCATCCGGAGATTGAGACGGGACGGGAAGGCCATCCGGACCCTGGGGACCTTGATGGGACTGTTTTGCGTCTGTTGGGTTCCCTTCTTCCTCGTCTACCTCCTGGGGCCCATCTGCGGACCCCGATGTCAGCCAGACCTCGAAGTTGAGGCGGCCATCACGTGGCTCGGTTACTGCAACAGTTTCGTCAACCCGTGCGTTTACGCTCTGATGAAGAGAGACTTTCGCACGGCGTTCCGTAAGATACTTCGCTGTCGCTGCCGCCAACGTCACCCGGAAGCTGACGTCAGCACGGACTCTCTGACGTCATCGGCGTCTTCCATTCGTCGTGCGTCGCGTAAATTCGCCGAGGAGATAAGACTCCGGATATTTAGACAGAGAAATTGCTCCGTCCAATCTACAGCAGTCACAGTTCCTTCGTCCAATACAAAAACCTTCAGGGAATAACACCGGTTCATAGAAACTCTTTCCAAATCACTTCGTCTCACCTGTACTATCGACTTTCTTCAATGGGCCCATATTCGCGATCTACGTCGCCTCCGTCCTTGCCTTGAACCAAAACTGCATCCACAATCGCCACTTCAATAGTCCATTACAAACTGGATTACTGCAACTCCCTTTACTATAACCTACCAAAAACCTCCATCAACAAATTACAATCAATTCAAAATGCACTAGCCCGAGCAGTAACCAAATCACCAAAGTTCTGTCATATTTCACCCATACTGAAGTCACTACACTGGCTTAAAATATCCGAACGTATACAGTACAAGATAATAACGATTACTTACAGTTCACTTCATTCGTCAAAACCGGTTTACCTTCGTAAACTCTTAACGCCTCAGCCTCCCCGACCTTCACGATCGTCATCTCATCTCACACTTTCACGCTCGTTAAACCAGTCATCACTCAAAATCTGCAAACGCGCTTTCTCATACGCCGCACCAGAACTTTGCAACTCAATTCCAGCCTCCCTCCGCAGCCTACGACATGGTCAAACAATAAGCTCCGAATCCTCATTTCCTTTAATTCCTTCAATATCACCTCAAGTCTTTAATAATAATAATAATAATAATAATAATAATAATAATAATAATAATAATATTATTATTATTATTATTATTATTATTATTATTATTATTATTATTATTATTATTATTATCATCATCATCATCATCATCACCATCATTGTTCACTAAAATATTCTAGGATTACAAATTATAAAACAAGTTTCAGTTACAGTAAGTCTAGAAATCCAAACAGGCAGTTTTTAAATAGACTCGAATATTTTAAAACCCATTGTTTTGTATGTTAATCGGAATAAAAATGAATGTGCTTATAAACTAGGTCAACGATTAATTCATGTGCTGCCTTCGGGCTATGGTTGTTCAAGTCTCAGGACCTCACACAAGGGACAAAACATGTGCGAACAGAAATCATCCTGCCATCCGTTTATATTTCTATCTCCATAGCAGTTTTTGGCGAACGTCATGCAATGTTGTCCTCGACTGGCGCAATCTGGTTCCCCCGGACACCAGTTTGTATACCCTATGGCTTGGTTGTTCCTTGGGTTTGACTTCCATACAAATGGAGAAGAGCAGTTATCTGAGTTTCGTCGATAGCCGCTAGTCCAGAACCAGTTGTGTCCATGAGAAACGGGACAATCTAGAGAAAAGAAATAGACCGCTTCTGCAAAATGGTATTTTCAAACAAATTTCTAGACATATTATATTGATTCAAGAATAGTAACAAATATAATTAAACAATTAAACTAATATGTGGTCAACTCCAGTATAAGTGACTGACAGGGTCGGAGCGACACATTACGCCAGCTCCGCAAGGCAGGGGTAGCCAGCTTTTAGGGGCACAGGAATCCGGCGTACATACTGTATGTATTGCGGTCAGCCTCTACACATCAAGCAGGCTTCCTGCCGTCGGGGGGTGGGGTGGGTGGGTCAAGGCTTTAACTAATCGAACTCAAAAACAAACTACAGTAATTCAAGTGTATATAGCATAGTCATGGGTGTCCACGGAAATTTTTCCAGGGGCAAAACACAATGGTCACGGTTAGTATTTTGGCAAGTCAATAATAATTATTCTTACCGTATTCGTTCAGCGTCTCGCTTATAATTTGATTCTCCAGTGGACTGTTGATAACAACCAGATGGGCTTTGGGATTCATCTCTGTACATTTAGTTTGAGCATCGGTCCAATCCATTGGCTGAAGGACGACTGCATAGCATTTGTTGACCGCATTTACACTGTGGTTGAATCCAGCGGGACATGGTTGCACCAGTCTGAGTTCAAACAGAAGATACGAAAGAGCCAATAATTAACTTGATGATATGACTGAGAGAGATAGAGAGAAAACCAAGCATCAATAATACATTATAAAATACGCAGCTATGTCATTCACGAAATATTGCGAGTACTTTCTTAGAATCTATTATTTGAATGTGGGAATAAGATGTGAGGACTCAGGCCCTTCGAGAGAAATTCCGGGTCCCTGGGCAATGCAGTCACAAGCCCCGAAAATGGTTGAAAGTTCATGGTTTTCATTGACTTTGTCCCCAAAAGGTTTTCAAGTTTTCAACAAAATATAGACTACAGATCAAGTGCAAAAAGTGGTGATGACATTTTTGCTTTTCAGACTTTTCGGGGTGTTAAAAGACCAGCAATGCTCTCGCCGGGCCACCAAACCGCCTTCAGTGTGCCCGTGCTAATAAACAGGCCTATTATTGCGTGAGGTAACATTTGCGAACCCGCCCGGGCAACCTACAGATCACAATTTCCCTGGGAATTTTTCCTGTCCCTCTCTAAACGGGCCTGCGAGGACCTTTTATACTTTTTATACTTTATATACTGTCAAGATATTTGTGCACAGAGTACGGATATTTGAGTCCAATTTTCAAATCTACAAACGCATTTGAGGAACAGTTATGCTGATCCAATCTTTGATGCAATTTCTGCAGAGACTGCAAAATGTATTCGAGATTTGAGTTGTAATCTTCGCCGTTGTCTAGATCCGATGTCGTCAGTTGAGCGTCAGAAGAAAATGCAGAGAATAACAACTGCAGAAACAGACACACGGTAAAAGACATATTACCTCGCAAACGATACAGCTCAAAATTCTGAACAAAACTAAGATAATTACATGGCTTGGTATCCTTATAATCGCAGCGGAAACCCAATTTCTGCCTGCAATTATATGTGCTAATTTAGTCATGTGTGTGCTGACGTTGTTGATTAGGAAATCAGTACTTTTCATGATGACAGCGGGGTCTGGATCTGTCGTTATCCCGGTGTTAGAGCATATGAAATTATGCCTGATAATTTTTCTCATGAGACACTGTAAAACGGATGTTCGTCAAGCTAGGCCTACTGAACAATTAGCCTGAACGGCGTTTCTCCTACAGCTGTAGCCGAATCGCCGTATAACCCAATTGTCCTGATTCCGCTCCTAAGTGGTGTTTCGTGAACAATTGTTAAATATGTTTGCATTTAGATACTTGTGCTCTCTATCCGGAGATTCGAAGTCAATGACATGCCGAAGAGCCCAACAGAGGCGTGGCCATAGGACGGAGAGGGTTAGCAACCTCGCGTTCTCAAAGCACATTGATTCTGTTTGTCTTATACGCTCACTATATAACATTCGAGACCTACGCAGAATCCGACACTTTATACCTTCCACGGTATTCATTCACCTGGTTAATGTCTTAATATCTAATTGTCCTGACTATTGCAATTCACTGCACACATTCCAAATCAAATCTTAAACTCTTAAAAAGAATTCACAATTCTTCATCTACATTAGAGCCAGCAATGAAACCTTCAAATATTTTCACATCACAACCTATCTCAAAACATTTAACAACTTACTCAAACAAATACCAGAGTTTGAGGCTAACAGGCTAATTACTGTCTCAAATTTCTATATTAAACAACTGCAGTGACCAATCAAATTAGAGCAATTAACTTCATGACAAGCGCTCAAACGTTGCTGAATGTCTTACTATGTCATTTGCATCACATCCGCCAGTTATGAAGAGCATCAGCGTAGACATGAGGATCAAGTGGGCCGGTTACTTTATCCGGCTTCAGACCGGCCGGTTCGTGCCAATTGTGCAAACAATAAGTGAATTTTTATCTCGGGGTAGTAAGGCTGCCGAACAACATTTTAAAAACAGCAAATTATGTTATTTTGGACAGATCATGAGAAAACACGGCCCTTGTCTAGAAAAAGAACTAATTCAAGGAACATTATCCAGCGGACGATCACGCGGAAACCAAGAACAGCCTGGCTAAATAACATAACAACATGGACTGGACTCTCTTTTCAAAACATGATTCGGAAAACAAAAGAACGACAGACATGGAGAGATGTGATACATAGTGTAGCCCATCGAGGATGGCTAAACAACAGGACAGTAAGGCAAAGGTGCACCCGTGCCACCGTGGGCTCATTGCCCGTAGGGTCCGGTGATGATCCTCGGTTTCTTTCACGTCAGTCCATGGGTGGCTAATCCATACATCGGCGGACGGCGGCCAATCTTTTCAGCTGAACTTATGGCTACCTTCACAATGCTGCCATTGTCACTCGTTATACAACTGCCATCTGGCGACAGAAGGCTGAGTCAGCTCGGCAGAATAGAAGGAACTAGTTCTATGACAGTTTTGGTCTCTCAATAATGAGTCTTTATTAATTCCTTAAAGTTATAACCTACCGAATGAAGGATGAATTGACCTTAGGCCCAGGGGCTCCTGCGGGAGTTGAACCCGTTCCGACAGCATGCCGCTCTAGAGTCTTAACCAATCTGCCATCTTCCAACCATAAAGTAATAACCAGAGCTATTGAATTCCGATAGGCTAAAAGGCTGAACCTCAAAAGCTTCCACCTAAATTATATGCAGAGAAAGATAGAGTGTGCGTGGAATGACGTTTTACGATAGACTAACAAACAAAGCGGAAATGCCAGGAGAAAGGGTTTTCTTACACTAAAGTAGTGTGCTGGAACCAGAGGACACAACATGAAACTGTATAATTCTATAATTCCCCTTAATTAAGTGATATAATAGTGGCGACCTTTTTTGTTTGTCAGGATTTTTCCGAGTTAGAAATGACGAATTTTTGAAGTTAGGAATCATTATCCCATCGGTAAATCCAAGCTACGCCACTGATTATCGTTATTATTAATATTAACTAATATATTCTAGGATAACAAATTATAAAACAAGCTCCATTTGCAGTTAAGTCCAGAAAACTAGAAAAAGGCAGTTTTGAAATAGACTTCAATATTTTAAAATCAATTTTTGTAGGCTAATCGAAATAAAATGAGCGTGCTTCGAAGGTCAGAGATTAATTCATGTGCTGCCTTCGGGCTATGGTTGTTCAAAACTCAGGATCTCACATATGGGGCAATAATTTTCTGAGCAGATGTCATCCTGCCATCCGCTAAAAGTTTTATTGTGAAAGCAGTCTTTGGCGAAGGTCATGCAGTGTTGTCTTTGACGGCCGCAATCTGGTTCCCGAGGACACCAGTTTTTATAGTCGATGGCTTTGCTTTTCTTGAAGTTTGACTTCCATACAAGTGGAGAAGAGCAGTTATTGGAGTTTTGTCGACTGCCGCTAACCCAGAACCAATTGCGTCTATAACTACCGGAGCAATCTAGAGAAAAGAAACAGGCCGTTTTTGCAAAATGGTGTTTTCGAACAAATTTTTGAATGTATTATATTGATTCAAGAATAGTTTTTAATATAATTAACAAATTAAACTAATATCTTGTCAACTCCCGTATTAGTGACTTTTCAACTTCAATCCTCGAATTAATTAAGGAAGGAATTCGTTATAAAAGTGAATATTTGGTCAAGGAAACTGAAATGGACGAGAATCCAAAATGCTTAGGTCTGTGAAATATTTTCCGCTAAAGAATGCGTTGTGATTTAAAATCGTAGTACCAAGTTCTTCGGATGCTCAAATTTCCTAAGCTGCAGAGTCCAATTCTGCTGTTTTGACTATTGTGCTGTTTTATGTCAGTTTATTAATTGCTTGTCACTATGATATAATGTTAATAATGGATGGCGTTGATTCTGTTGATGTGGGACCCATTGTTAGATGATAGGTCATCAGAGACTAATCATATTGTGCTTTTGACCTCAAGCTTATTTCCGAAATCTTAGAAGTTTAGCTCCGTGACTGTGTCTGCTATAATCAATTGCTTGTTTCAAATGTAACCACATCTATTACCTCCTCGCCATTTTTCAATTTCATCATGCGAGTTAATACTTACTGTATTTTTTCAGTATCTCGTTGATAATTTGATTCTCCAGAGGACTGTTGATAACAACCAGGTGGGCTTTGTGATTCATCTCTCCACATTTAGTTTGAGCTTCGGTCCAACTCATTGGCTGGAGGACGACTGCATAGCATTTGTTGACTGCATGTTCACCGTAGCTGAATCCAGCTGGACATGGATTCATCGGCCTGAGTATAAACAGAATGCACGAAAGAGCCAATAATTAATAATCTGATGATAAATATTTCGAGTTAGCTCAATTTTTCCATTAAGAAATTATAGCAAAACTATTGCATGCAATTTCGATAACAGCAACAGTGGCAACAACAGCAGCAACAACAGCAACAAAGATAATAATAATAAAGATAATTGCATTTGTTGACTGTACTTACACCGCAGTTAAATCCTGCTGGACATGGAATCATCTGTCAGAGTTTGAATAGAAGATAAGGAAGAGCCAATAACTAATCATATGATTTTCAAGCTACAGCAGTTCAATTTTCCCGTCATACATGTATGCTGGTAGCGGTGGGCACAATTAAAGAGGCGACGATCGGATTGCTGGCTTTAAGTGTCTGGTGCTGTGTCTATTTCGATTCATGGTGGTGTGATAGATCCTAAAATACCTCGTCCCACTGGGATGAGACGTAGGCGCAATGATGCCTTGATTCTGGTCCCCTGGTATACACTGGAATGCTCGGAACTGCAATGTGACTCCAGCGTTTGACGCATCCAATGGCATCAAGTCCACGTTACTGACCATGAGATGGCAAAGGTGTCCTCCCCCCCCCATGAGACGGCCAATTACTCATGAGTAGACTACACAGATTCTGCCTTGGGTCGCAGGGCCCATGTTACCGGTTGGCGTCACTTCAAGGCGGAGTGTGATTCCTATATGGGAAAGGCTACGGCGGCTGTCAGGAAAGGGCTGACGTAATTTGCCTATCTTTTCAACCCCGCAGGAAGCTAGACAGCAGCTAGTCAATACTGACATCACTGACTGCGCATCACCGTATCACTAACCAGCCAATAATTTTATGAGGGATGTCCATAAATGACGTCACGCACTAAGGGAGGGGTTCAAACATTTGTGGCGATGCGAGGCGACGAGGGAAATCACGGATGTAGCGCATAAGTAACTAAGTAACATTTCATAAATGTTTATACCCCTTTGAGAAGTAGTATAGAAGTAGCTTCCTATTCATATGCGATTAATTTTTTTGAAATAGCCATAGGCAAGATGGATTGTCGGCCAGTAGTTAGGGTGTTTTTAATTACTATGTACTACATTGCTCCTTATTTTTTTCTATTAGCAGGATAGAATAACAGTCACGATTTGTGATTAATATGCAAGTACTGAACCTAGCTAGTCAATGAATTAATTATTCGTGAGGAGAGGCAGATGATGACGACTACCAAATTCTTCCTAGTAATTAATGACACCCTAATTACTATGCACTACACATTTGTGATATACTAGGGGCGGTCGATCGGGAGCAAAATTATTGGGGCACAACATTCCATGTGAAAAATTAAAACTAAGTAATAATAAATCATAAATAGGCTGACCCGTGTCATTCAAGAAGAATTGCAAGTACTGTCTCTGAATCTATAAATGTGGAAATAGGATACGAGGACCCAGACCCGTAGAGAGAAATTCCGGACCCCTGTGGACCAGTCACGGGCCCCTAAAAGTTTGAAAATTCTTAAATCTTGTAGGAATTTTGTTCTTTAAAAATGCTAAACTTTTCAAAGTATAGAGATCAAGTGTGAAAAAGTGGCGATGACTTTCGTTTGCTTGTCTGGCTTTACACGGCGTTAAAGGACAAAGCAATGCCTTCGACGAGTTCTTCAACCGCCTTCAGCGTGTTCATAATAATAAATAAATGTTGTATTGAATGAGATAAGTTCAATAACATTTTGCCAACCCGCCCCGGCCCCCTACAGATCGCCATTTCCTGGGCAGCTACCCCCTGGCCCCTCTCGACGGGCCTGCGAGGACCTTTTTATATGTGCTTGTGAAGATACTTTGTGCATAGAATGCGGAAATTTCAGTTAAATTCTCAAAACTACAAACCCATTTGGGGAACAGTTTTGCTGATACAATCTTTGATGCATTTTCTCTAAAGAGTGCCAAACGCCAAAGATTGCCAAATATTCGAGATTTGAGTTGAGATCTTCGCTGTTGTCTAGATCCGATGTCGTCAGTTGAGCTTCGGAACAAAATGAAGAGACGCCAGAGAATAACAACTGCAGAAACAGACAACACAGTATGGAAGACATCGCTGTTTCGCAAACGATACAGCTCAAAATTTCGAAGTAAACTAAAATAACCGCACGGCTTGAAATCCTTCTAATCACAGCAGACAATGGCTATTTTCTCTGTAATTAAATGTTCAATTTTAGTCATGCGCTGGCTTTGTTTGAGAAGGAGATCAGTGCTTTTTATGATTGCAGCGGAGCCTGGACCTGTAGTTATGGCATACAGTGGGCATGATAGTTTTTCACAAAAAACGTTATTTTCACAGCAAACGTTATTGACATCCTATTTGTGTTCATGACAGCGATAAAGGCGTATTTTGGATTTTACATTACACAGTGTTAGCTGGTGTCAAATTATGCCTGATGATTGTTGCGAGATACTCTAATCACTGGCGTGCAGAAACTGGTGGATGTCCGGGTTCAAGTCGATAACTTTTTTAAAGGTTTTCACCCAAAAAAATTTTTGACGAACAACAAAAAGTCAAACAAGCCAGCTGAAAAAGTGATGACGAGTAATAAAAAGGTCGTCGAATCATACAAGTCAGCTCTTGAGGCTGACTATAAACTTCTTTCTTCCAATTCACAGCGAATTATACTGTAGATTTATATAGCACCTGTCCATGCTTGACCTCTCATTTGGATGCCCCTGGACCACCGCTCCGCCGCTTTCCCCTCTGCACGCTGCTGACTCTAATGCGGTTGTACAAGGGGTTTGATTTATATATATAAATATATATATATATAACATGTATTTGCTATGCAGATTTGGTTGGCCCTTGCCTGTCTTATATCTAAATCTGCGATCACGGTCTTGTTAATAAACAGCAGTGGTATTGAAGTTTATACTATACTGTGAAAATGAATCAGTTACTGATTATATATTCCACAATTTCTAATTTTGATATGTAATATTCAAATCTACCACTTTATAATTTAAAGTAGCTAAGTGGGCATCAGCGTGTGTGAAAATTAATATAATTGCTATAATTGATTATCATTACGAGGAAGTAAACGATTTTTTACTGCGATAAATCTGCTTAATAAAATAATACAACCTGAGCTTTCTTTTCATGGGAAAAAGACTTAATAAACACTCAAAATTGTAATCAGTTATCAGTGTTTGCTGGTGTTTGAGAAAAAATTGCTGCATTGGCCCAACTATATCAATGGGCAAACACGATGGCCTGATTATGTTCGGCATATTTTGTCTTTAGCCTAAGCTATGTTTACTGCGCTATAGAAATTGTCTAATTAATAATAATAATATATATATATATATATGTATATTAGGGTGGGTCGAAAATTTTTTTTTGTTCTAACATGATTAGAAGGTTGCTCTTACATCAATGTATTGCTAAAATGCAAGAGAAAGTAAATTTTGATGTCGTTACGAGGTCCCAACTTTGGTTTATATATTTGCAATTTTCTTATACATTGTTATATGTTATAATGCAATATGTGATGTTCATATATTTTACCTATCCATTTATTTGCTTTCATTAAGACCAATAAACATTTTTATTGTTATATTTTAGGTTTCATTGAATTATAAAAATCATTTTTTATTTCTTTATGAGCCAACATGGCGTCGGTTTGTATAGGCTAAGTGATTGTTGTAGAACACTCTGTGTTTGGACCAGCAGCAGGGCCGCCGAGAGGTCTCTGAAGGGGCCCCGGGCCGATGATGCCGATAAATTATTAACAGGAATAAGAGAAAAAAGGAGGTCGACATGTCACATGCACAGGGGCCCAACGAGTTAAAGAGGGGCCCGGGCGCCGAGGACATCATAAACAGCGGAAGGAAAGCGACAAGCAAAAAAAGGTAATCACTAGTTTTTGAGAGTTGCAACACCGTTTCGCAAAAAGTGACAAGCAAAAAAGGGAGGAATTTTCAGACTTGTCGACTTGCTGTCAGAGGCCCGTTGGCTCTTCTACACAGAGGCCCGAAATTTCTCTCAGCAGCCCTGACCAGCAGTAGAATTTCCTAAGCGACAAATTCCTACGTGTGAGGATGTTTTTAAAGCATACTGTACTGTTGTAACCTCAAGGCTGGAAAAGGCTGGAAATCAGTTGATCGCTGCAAAATAAGTGACCGCGATGCACGCCTTATTGCTAATGCAGTTATTAAAGACCTTAACATGTTGTCTCCAGCAACAGTGGCTAAGTTGCGACGCCAAAGGTTTTTTTAGGAAGAATGTTAATGTTGAGCATAATGATGAGAAGCAGAAACTACACTGTATTGGTTTTGATGGAAAGCAGGATGTTACTTGGGTAAATGCTTTAGGGTCACGAAGGACTATAAAGGAAGAACACTATTTCATTGTATCTTTTCCAGGAGATAATTGTATACACCATGTTGTACCTAGCAGTAGTAAATCAGAAGATGCTGCTAATGAGATTCTGTATGTTATAAACGATACAGATTCAATAGAAAGCCTTTCAGCTTTAGTATGAGATGGTACAAATAATAATACTGGAAAACTTAATGGAATCATCAGAAGGTTGGAAAAGAGTTTAGGAAAGCTCTTGCAGTGGCTTGTGTGCATGCTGCATTTTAATGAACTTCCTTTTAGAAAGTACTTTGCAACACTAGATGGCGGAACTACTACAGGTCCTTCGTCGTCTTCAGGTGTAATTGCATCTGTTCTTTACTGTGATCCAAAAGACCTGCCTATAACTAACTTTTTACCCATTTCAGGAAAGGTTTTGGATATTGATGAAACTATTAGGAACAGACCGATATTGGGATCAGCTGTATTTCCTAAAGTCATGCTTAGCAGTACAAGAAGGTCGTGAATCAAGTCCAGATATCCAGCTTATGAGCAGCTTACTTCTGACAAACCAAGTATACTGCCTCATATACCGTACCATGCACAAGCTGTAGACAAAGCAATCAAAGATATAACTGCAGCCAGTTCAACAGTTTACGGCCACAAAGCGAGACATGGCATGATATTACAATGCAAAGTTTCGCAACTGGAATTGCCTATAGGATTGATAGGAAAGCCGATTTCATGTTACTCGTATAAATCAATTCATGTGACTCGTATAAATCATTTCATGTGACTCGTATAAATCATTTCATGTGACTCGTATAAATCAATGACTGAAGAAAAGTAACATTCTGCTTTGCTGGCATTCTAAATATATATATGTCTTTTAATTATGACTATTTGTTGTGCTTTTTTCAGTTTCTCAAGAGATAATTTTGAAAAAATGTTTTCCCATACTTTTAAAAAGTTTTCTCAGTTTTCTCATAGTTGTAGCCACATGTGTTATGTTGGAAGGACCAACCCCCAGTCCGTAAAATGGCTGCACCTCTGAGTTTACTCGACATGTGACAGTACATTTTAGTCATGGAAATATAAGTAAAATAAGTTTGATTTGCAAAAATAATTACTTGTTTTAAAGTATTCTAAATTTAAATATTTAATAAAATTTTTAGCTTTTACGAAAGAGTGCTACTTAATCAAGTGAAAGTTGTACGAAAGAGTGCTACTTATTCAAGTGAAAGTTGGGAGTGGAAAACATTGTTCGATTGAAAAAAATTAACGCTTTTTCAGAATTAGTATATTCAGGAGCAACTTTCTACACATGTTAGAGCTTCGCAGCTTCAAAAATATAATTTTCCACCCACCCTAATATATATAGGGCCTATATATATATATATATATATATATATATATATAATTCGTCTGCACGGGCATCATTTGTATACGGATTAGAAACAAATAATCCTTTCTTTGAAGTACCGACATTACAAACAGGAAACTCTTCCTCTATCTTCGCAAAACTGAATTTATGCTGCTAGGGACATCGCCTCAGCTGAAGAAGATCTCATTGTCATCAGCCTGTATCTTTTTCTGCAATTCAATCATTCAGGTGTCTTATTCTGCTCACAATGTCATTAGCCGGAATATTCTTTTGGAAAATCCGGCTGAGGGACCTACTTCGTTGGAAGTGTCTTGTCGCTAATATGTGATTTTGGAGAAGTTTATATCGTTTACTGCAATTTGATGATTACTCGTGATGTTGATTTTATTGCCTTTTTGGTGCATGACGTACCTGAAGACATTTTGAGTTTATTTTTATTAATATACTCTAGTAGTCACTTCTTTTCTGCTCCGATTCTGCACCATTTAGTAGACAGTTCATGCAAGCCACGCCCTCTACAGTGTATGCGCTGGAAGCCTTCCAGCTGAGCTTAGGTGAAGTGAGGAGACTCAGCGATATCCAGGACAGCTCTGTGGCCAAAGTGTATAAGACAACATGTTAATCTGTGCGAGAAATTTACATATGGAAATCTACATATGGACGGACACGAAAGGTTTTAATATAGAATATGGGAACAGGAAAGATCGCTTTTTGAAAATCTGTACACGCATTTCAAACTTTATATTACAAACATTAAACCCGCTTCGTATACATGTCCGTTATCTCAAATCTCGGTCTTTTCAAGTGTCCTGTCTTGGCCAAATTTCTCTTTCTCATATTATAGATTATGGAGTGCCTCAAGGATCTGTTCTAGGGCCTGTACTGTTCAGCCTTTACACCACACCACTTTCATCTCTAATTAATTCCCTCAAGTTAAACCACCAACTCTATGCCGATGACACTCAGCTATTCCTTTCCTTCTCACCTCTTTCATTCAATGCTTCTATTATTGAGCTTGAATCTGCATTCTCGTCAATCTCTGCATGGATGTCATCTAATCTCCTCGCTCTCAACCCATCTAAGACAGAGTTTCTTTTAATCGGACTACCCCAACAACTCAAAAAAATTGACAATCCTAAACTAGTTTTGGCTCCTGACACCACAATAATCCCTGTTCCAACTGCTAGAAATCTCGGATTCAAATTTGACTCTTTTCTAAACTTCGAATCACAAATCTCCCAACTTTCAAAAGCCTGCTTTATTCATATTCAGGACCTTCGTCGCCTACGTCCTTGTCTTGATATTAAGACTGCGTCCACAATCGCCACCTCTATAGTCCACTCCAAATTAGATTACTGTAACTCCCTCTACTATAACCTTCCAAAGCCTCCATCAACAAATTGCAATCAATACAAAATGCACTTGGTCGTGCTGTTACTAAGTCACCTAAATTCTCCCATATTTCACCCATACTAAAATCATTACATTGGCTTAAAATAACAGAACGTATCCAATATAAGATAATAACACTTACACATAGCTCACTTCAGTCATCAAAACCTGTCTACCTTAGATCACTATTAACCCTCAGCCTCCTCGACCCACACGTTCGTCATCTCATCTCACTCTGTCACGCCCGCTAAATCAGTCATCCCTGAAAATTTGCAACCGTGCCTTCTCATATGCTGCACCTGAACTCTGGAACTCGATCCCAGCTTCCCTTCGCACACTTGGACACTTTAAAACAATAAAATCTGATTCCTCATTTCCTATAATTCCCGCACTATCTCCTCAAGTCTTCAGGTCTAAGCTTAAATCCTTCCTGTTTCTGAAATCATTTCCGCCATAGCTGTAACAACCTAGCCTCACTGCCCTTCGGATATTGACCATTGCCTGGCTGATCCCACACCTTTCCTATAGCTATTTTAAGAGAGGCTGAGCGCCTAAGAATAAGCAGCTACTGTTGTGCTGCTTTCCAAGGCGCTATAGAAATCCACGAGATTTTACTTTACTTTACTTTACTTTAGCTTAATATCTTGATTTTTTTCTATGTCTACCGTGGCTCCATGGTGAAATAAAGATTCATATATTAAAACAGCTGGTTTTCATATAGTGCAATAGTTATTTTGTTGGTATAAGCTACTTGCTTACTTGTTGATTTACTTGCTCACTTGGCATAATGGCAGGATTGGCAGGAGATGTGGGTCGCGAACGACACGGAACAATACCAGCGCTAAAACCGTCGAATGATTCATTAATTATTATTGTAAACATGTTCATATGATAGAAACTGCCTTTTCTTAACACTATTTCTATTATTATTATTATTATTATTATTATTATTATTATTATTATTATTATTATTATTATTATTATTATCTAGTAGTAGTAGTAGTAGTAGTAGTAGTAGTAGTAGTAGTAGTAGTAGTAGTAGTAGTAGTAGTAGTAGTAGTAGTAGTAGCACAGCTGCGTGAAAAATTCCTGCACGTTTATAGGATTTACATTTGGTGTTGTATTTCATCTCGTTAAAATTTATAATCTAAAATTAATAGGATTAAATGGAACTTGCCTGCCTGCTTTCATGGTGCCCAGCTGCCATTCTGCCATTCTGGCTATGTCTCATGGCGAAGGTTTCCATACCGGTCTTGCGGAGCATCTGCCATAAAAGCTTTGGATGCTACACAACTAGCCAAATTCAAAGATTTCGATTCTACTGTTTTGACGGGTTTTCTGTTTAAGATCAGTTTATTAATTGCTTGTCATTAGGATATAATGTTAGAAATTGATAGCGTTGATTCGGTTGATGCGGGACCCATTTGTAGATGCTAGGTCATGAAAGATACACCCTTCAGTTACTAATAATAGCAATTGGCATCGTAGCTTATATTTTTGATAAACGGCTCCTATCCATAGCCTGGTTCTCGTTAGAAGACGCATCTGCACTTTGTGGTAGGTATGTGAATGAAAAACTCAAATGGCTGCAGTCAGGAAAACATCTGAGAATTGCACCAGATTTCAATCATTTCATGTATTTTGGCCAAAAAGTTGTGAAAATATTTACAATGAAGCAGGATAGTACCGGATTTATTACATGCTATAAGGCTTAAAGCACATATCTTCCTATTATTGGCATTGACTCCACAGTTCGGTTTCGCTGTTTTCCACTGACTGATCTCTGGAATGACATGGTCTTTTACAGATGGATGTTGTAATGATGGAAAGATTGTGGATGCCTGGTGGACCTTAGCCTCCGGCTTCGTTCAGCATTATTTGGTGGTAGCGGTGATAAGTTGTGGTCGAGTGGTCGAGTGGTCAAGCACTTCGCGCTCTTCGGGGGGGGGGCGCGATGGATTCGTTCTATTTCGCAATAACGCCGTCCAACTGGCTTTTCACAGTTTTATTTCGACGAAGCAATCACACAAGATTATTTTCCAAAACAGATGTGTAACAAAATTCCTTCTAAACAAGTTCTTGACTAAACGTCTAAAACCACTTATTCAATCTAAATTCTTATCATTTCCCCGACTCCACTCCGCCGCCTCTTTTCAGTTTCGTTCACCGGCGTTTCCGAGCGACAGTCCCGCATCAATCCGTTCGGTCGCTTTTATCCACTACGGCTATCTGGCAATCAGTTTCCGCACATTCTGATTGGTTTCCTGATTTGCACATAGCCTGTAATTCTAAATGTCCTGTTTCTATATTTCTTAAGTCCTAACACATAGCGATCTAATTATATCTAATGAAGTCTGATAAAGTTATTATGCAATTAGTACAATTATGAAAGTCTCATTCTAATTATAGAAGACCTCTCCGTGAGAAATGTGTTAAAAAGTGTATGATTTTGTCGCTTTTAAAATTGGCCTGTCTCTAGCTGTCTAACACTTCATTACAGATGTCAATTATGGAGCACCGTCGATTGACCCATTTAATTAGACCTATTAGAACCTGTAATACATTCTTATACAGAAGGGCATTATTATTATCATTATGATTATCATTATTACCATTACTACTACTACTACTACTACTACTACTACTACTACTACTACTACTACTACTACTACTACTACTATATCTGTTATTATTATTATTGTCGTTCATTAAATATATTCTAGAATAACAAATTATAAAATAAGTTCCAGTTACAGAAGTCCAGAAAATCAAATAGGCCTAAGAAGTTTTAAAATAGATTTGAATATTTTAAAATCAATTGTTTTGTAGGCTAATCGGAATATAATGAGTGTACTTCCAATGTCAACGATTAATTCATATGCAGCCTTCAGGCTATGGTTATTCAAATCTCAGAATCTCACATATGGGACAAAACATGTCCGAGCAGGAGTCGTCCTGCCATCCGCTTATATTTCTATCGAAATGGCAGTTTTTGGCGACGGTCATGCAGTGTTGTCCTAGATTGGCGCAATTTGGATCCTGAGGGCACCAGTTTGTGTAGCCGATAGCTTGGTTGTTCCTGAGGTTTGACTTCCACACAAATGGAGAAGAGCAGTCATTGGAGTTTTGTCGATTGCCGCTAGTCCAGAACAAATTCCATCCTCTTGTACCGTAACAATCTATAGGAAAGAAACAGACCGTTTTTCCAAAGTGGTATTTTCTAGCAAATTTCTGGACATATTATATTGATTTAAGAATAGTTTCTAATATGATTATGCTATTAAACTAATATCTGATCAACTCCCTCATTAGTAACTTCCCGTCTTCCATCTTCGAATTAAGTAAGGGATTCGTTATAAAGTGAATATTGGGTCAAGGAAACTGGAATCGATGAAAGTCCAAAATGCTTAGGTATGTGAACTATTTTTCCTAAAGATTGCGTTGTAATTTAGTGTCGTAGTAATCAGTGATAACCTCTTCGGATGTTCTAATTTCCAAAATTAAAAATTGTAATCCTACTATTTTAGACCACTTTATTGTTTTAGAACACTTCATTAATGGCTCGGCATATTATAGCCTAATGCTAGAAATGCATGGCGGTGATTCGGTTGATGCGGGACCCATTTGTAGATAGTTGGTCAACAAAGAGAAATCACATTTTGCTTTTGACCTCTATCCAGGCATATTTCTGAAATCTTAAAATTTTAGCTGCGTGACTTTGTCTACTATAATCAATTGCTTATTATGTTTAAGTCATATGTATCTACGATTAACATCTCTTCGCCAGTATTCAATTCCAAATATATTTTTACCATATCCGTTCAGTATCTCGCTTATAATTTGATTCTCCAGAGGACTGTTGATAACAACCAGATGGGCTTTGGGATTCATCTCTGTACATTTTTCCTGAGCTGCGGTCCAATTCAATGGCTGAGTGACGACTGCATAGCATTTGTTGACTGCGTTCACACTGTAGTGGAATCCAGCGGGACATGGACTCATCTGTCTGAGTGTAAATAGAAGATACGAAAGAGCCAATAATTTGATAATTTTCGAGTTAGTTCAATTTTCCAGCTTGTAATTCTAACAAAACTATTGCATGCACGTGCTGTGCAATTTCGATAACAGCAACAGCAGCAGCAACAACGATACTACTGCTACAACTACTACTACTACTACTACTACTACTACTACTACTACTACTACTACTACTACTACTACTACTACTACTACTATTACTACTACTACTACTACTACTACTACTATTACTACTACTACTACTTCTACTACTACTACTACTACTACTACTACTACTACTACTACTACTAATAATAATAATAATAATAATAATAATAGTAATAACTATAATAATAGTAATAATATTAGCTATAATAATAATGTTATTAAAAATAACTATAGTAATAATACTATTATTACTATAGTTATTATTATATTATAGGATGTTTGTCCTCAATAAAGTTCTAAAGCTTTCACAAAATATAATGATCAAGTGTGAAAAAGTGGTGATGAATTTTTTTGCCTCTCGGAATATTCAGGGCGTTAAAGGACAAGCAATGCCTTCGACAGGTCCCCCTCCCACAACCGCCTTAAGCGTGTTCATAATAATAAATAGTATTGCTTGAGAATTGTTGAGATAACATTTTGCGAACCCGCTGGAGCCCTGATAGATCGCCGGGCCTGGGCATTTACCCCCTTCCTCCCCACCCAGGCACCCACCCCGCTCTCGACGGAGTTGCGAGGACCTTTTGGGCTTGTCAATATATTTTGTGTGTAGAATACGGATATTTCTGTTAAATTCTCAAAACTACAGACCCATTTGCGGAACAGTTCTGCTGATGTAATCTTTGATGTATTTTCTGCAAAGACTGCCAAATGAAATCTTCTCCGTTGTCTCGATCCGATGTCGTCAGTTGAGCGTCGGCCCAAAATGCAGAGAATACTAACAGTGGAAAATGAAAGATTGCCAAAAGAATATATCGCTATCGGCCAGCAGTAAACCGAATACCATGAAAAGGAGACGGGACAAGACGGACAGATCGAGTAGAAAGAGTCTACACCAAAAAGGTTTGAAGGCAGAAGGATGGACAACCGGACGACAGAGCAATAGACCGGACTTATTAATTATGTAATAGACTTCAATTTTCATCGGCTTATTTGACGTTGTGCGACCGGTCCTCGCCAGAACACCGAAGCTAAGCAAAGCCGAGCGCGGTTAGTACTTGAACGGGTGACCATCCCGGGACTTGCAGGTAGACTGATGATCAGAAGTATCTTCATTGCGGGGTCCATCTTTCAGTCTCGTAATAATATTTCTAAATTCCAATATTGCTGAGTACAGTAGGTCTACGTATTTGGTGTTTGACTTGCCGGCGGCCAACAAGGCCGTTCATCGCTTAGGCGTCGATAAATTGGTAGCAGCGCTAAGCTGTGAATGTAAAACGCAGATCTAGTAGAAAGTAGTGGCACCCTCCTACTCTAGATTAATGGCGTAAGCCAATTGCGTCGCTGCTTGCCTAAGTATCCGGAGATCAGCGCCGGACCCTACGCTCATCCGAGTACGGGACTACCTTTTACCTCAACTATCGGAATGGCTTCGTAAGTCACCGTCGTTCCTACATACAGGACATCGAATCAGCATTCTCGACTGAGTCATTTTATAGCGAATTTTAGATCAAATTTCTGAAATAATATTTATTTGACACTCTACCTGCAAACGTTAACGCTTGACTGATGATCAGAAGTATCTTCATTGCAGAGTCCATATTTCAATCTTGTAATAATATTTCTAAATTCCAATATTGCTGAGTACAGTAGGTCTACGCATTTGGTGATACTGAAGCGCTACAATCACCAAAGATGCAGCGTGTCAGGTGACCCTGCAGTATTTGTATGATTATACCATCCTAATCAGTTCATCATCATTATTATTATTTTTATTATTAATATTATTACTATTACTACTACTACTACTACTACTACTACTACTACTACTACCACTACTACTACTACCACCACCACCACCACCACTACAAATCGTCAAAGGATTGCAAACATTGGTGAGATTACGACAAATCTGGAGCAGCAATTCATATAGCTGAAATTTACCCCCGCTCGGCCTGCTAGACCTGTCGGCAGTTGCGTCTTTATTTTACGTGTGGCTGGTTTTGCACCAGCCTCCAAACTCTCCTACTTTTCCAGGCTTTGGAATCGGGATGGGCACTAACTCCTGCTGAGGGTTCTGTCCAAGACGGAGCTTCCTCCTTCTATTACTTGTTTGTCAACCTCATCAATCGAAAGCACAGAAACAACGAACGTTGACCCTCTGACCCGGAAGCTGTCTCTTGCACTTTCTTACCACGACCCCGATTTTTATGGTCAGTCTGCTGTTGAATTGACAAAAGCTCGTGGAAGTGTATTTGCAGCAAATCTTCTTCACAGTGGGAACTTGACATCAGATGTGGTAACGTTCCTCACTTGCGGATAACCTTGAGTGTTCGGGGGGGAAACCGACGCTCTTCAGAAGAGCGTCGTGGTACGATCGACGACCTCGTTTCTTTTAAATCAGCGCCTCTGAATTAACACTCGGCGGCACTTGTATAATGTATATTGATCTATCAGATGATCGAATGAAACTGAGTTTGGCGTCAATTAGACACGTCTTCGAAAGGAATTTCGTCTTAAAAGAGAAACTGAACTTACCTCCGGAGTCAAAGTCTTGTCACCGTAACAGCTCTGTCACCAAATGCATCGCAATAACGCAGATGCCAGTTATAAAGATGTGTCCTCCGTCGTACATCTTGGGCGTCAACTCTTGAGGCTTCATAGAAACAATCCTTTGTAGAAGTTAACTGAGTACACATGTTTCTTCTGTTGATTTACTGTGTAATGTGTTTGTTTAAAGACGGGAACGTATCAAATTCGATGAGGGTTTGTGTGTGTGTGTGTGCATGTGTATGTGTTTGTGTGTGAGGCCTCCCACATTTACGTAGGCGGTTCTGGGAAAGAGCGTGAGAAGAACTAAAAACAGACGCGGAAGGAGGAAATCGAAAACTCCAAAAATACCTGACCTCTTCGTGCCTGCCCAAAGTATTGATGATGATGATTACTATTATTATTAATTTATTATTATATATTATTATTATTATTAACATTTCTAGAGCGCAAATATACGCAAAGCAGCAAATGCGTTAATAATTGACTACTGTAGCACAATCAATCTGTTGTCTTGTTCACAGATTTGTGTCTTATTTTCCTTCAGCTTTAGGCTGTTCTCGTCATCCAGAATAGAATTCTAGCGATACAATGACGGAGCGGCGAAAAGCGCGAAAAGCAAACTGCAGTTATTAAATAGTTCTCGCTTTCGATGTGTTTTCTATTTCACAGAAAATGGTTAACCACTACTCCTTTCCTTTTGGCAAGAAAAGAAACAAGAATTTCAACGGAAAACGATTTAGGACTGAGAATAAGCTCCTGAACGTTGTCTAAGTTGTCGAACGCTATTTGGAGGCCCAGAAATCTACAGCTCCCGCTATCCTTAATCCGGCGCTGAGAGACCACGATGATGACGACGAAGACGTCGACTACGACGATGACGATGGCTGTGGCGACCCCGGTTCGCGGTCTCGTTGTAGGGCGGACCCCAACGCCCGCTCGGTTTCCCAATCGCCTTCCGCCTCCGACTCTGCCTGATCGACAGTGTCTCTTTCGCTTTCCACTTCACAGCCATCAAACGAGGTGTCTGCGGCTGCCGGGCAGGCCGCATACTGACGATGACTGCTCCTCAACAGAGGGTCCCCATTCTCCTCGTCTGACGTATCTCTGTCCGTCCAGGCTCCGGAGTCCGGAATCTTCCGAGAGGCACTTTAACTGACTTCTCTTATCGTTTGCCATGGTGTATGGTCCGAGTGAATGACTTGACCGATACTGTAGCTGAGGTTTCATGAGACCCCTTTGCGAGATCCTCCAGAAATACTTTATCTTGCCATGTACAGTAGTCACAAAATTGCTTGCAGTTCCTTCATGGTTATCAGTTTTCAGTCGATTCATGATAGTTGCCTTTCTTGAGCCCCGCGATTTATCTGTAAACTTCAAAACTGACAGTTTTTGAGATGACACAGACAGATTATAAATATCTGCCACATATGTTTTGTCTCTAATCACACTGTTTGGCTGACTGTCTCCTGGTCTCTTTTTTGATTATATCGGTTCACTGTTTTTCGTCAAACCAAATCAGAGCGAGGTGAATGTCACTCCCAGTTTCACAATCCAATTGTAATGGCTCTATGTCAATATCTTCCTGCTTAGATTCATTTGGCTCACCAACATCCCATGTTTCAATGCCGCCTTCGACAAACATATCCTGAGCTTGGTCACTTTCTATGGGAACAGCTCAACTATTTTCAGTATCAGTACTGAAATTATCGCTGTCACTTTTTCGTTCGTCCATTGTCTTATTTTGTCCTTGCTGAAGTGTTTAGGACTTGGCAAAGTAACCATGAATCGAGCTGCGAATATATATATATATATATATATATATATATATATATATATATATATATATATATATCCGCGCCTATACCCAAACAAACTTCTGTTGCACAGGTTTATCCAGAGGCGGTTCCACAGAAGGCATAAGGGTGTCGTACCCCGTTTTGAATTTCTAGTCCCAACGGTGCCCCCCATTGAGAATGATGTTCTTCCTCTGTGCGCTGCTTTGTGAAAGTAGTTGGCCCGATGATTATTTCAGCACAGCAAAGCATAGAAAAAATTATCAAATTTCAAAGTCGAATAGGTCTCCACGTATCATGGACAAAGACCAAACTGCAAAATTTCAAGGCCTATACGCAAGCAACCTTATCACCAATGGTAAGAAAGTGGGAAAGATGCCACCCAATTCAACTACTTGGGCGGCGTTCAGAGCTGGGACCTCAGATGCACCTCTGACATCAGCCGTAGGACCGGCTTGCCACCTTCTCCCATAAGATCACTTCAACACTTATGCAACCAATGTCACACCGATCTATGTACAAAGCTGCGTTCTATCAGACATCTGTCCTTCCCGGCCATATTATTATAATGGAGCGATCATCATTAGGGCGACGATTGGTTCAGTGACAGCTGGTGCATTGAGTCTGATTAAAAGTAAGTACGTAAAATTTTATCATCATTATTAATTAATATCATTACAATATTTCAAACGATGGTCGTTCATCGACTATAAGCTAATTGACTCTCAGGAACAGGATAATTCGCCAGCACGACGTTTCACCTGCACGGGCGTCATTTGTATACGTATTACAAACAGATCCTTGTAAGTTTCGACCAGCCATCTACTGTATAGGCCAGTCGAGACATACGCAGAATCCGACACCTTATCCATTCCACCCTGCCTGGTCACAGGCACTGTATTTGAAAGCATTTAACTTCATATCATGCGTTCAAGTGTTGCTGAATGTCTTAATCATTTTCTACATCACGTCCGCCAGATAAGCAGATCATTAGCGTAGACACGAAGGGCATGTGGGTCAGGTTCTTTATCCGGGTTGAGACCGACTCGTGACAATTGTGCAAACGATAGGATTACGTGATGTTTTTCTCGTAGTGAAGCCAAAGGTGCACCCCTGCCATGGGCGCATTGCTCGTAGGGTCCGGTGATGATCCTCGGTTTCTTTCCTGTCAGCCAATAGGTGTCTAATGCCTTACGTCGTTGGTCTTAGCGTTTACGAAGCAATCAGCTTTCCATACAAAATGACCAAAATAACTCCAAAGTTCCAAACATAACTTTGAGCATGCTTTTTGGTCTTCGCGTAATTTTCATCGAAAACGCTTTTCTTCGCCGTAGCCATTTTGCAGGATGTAAACAATGGGCCTACATGACGTCATGTGATAGACGAATGAAGCGAAGCAAATAAGTTTTGAGTTAGCTAGTGTTGCTTATATATTATGGTGAAGAGTATGAAGACATTTTTGTCCATATATATTACAACAGTGTTGGCCTACTCTAGTTATATGAGAGAAATAATTTCACCAAAGGTCGGTGTGTCGATGTTCTCGCGGTGCCGGCAGAATCAATCAATCAATCAATCAATCAATCAATCAATCAATCAAATACATTTACATTTTATAACATTCCCTAGAGTAATAATGCCAATATCCCTCAGTGATAAAATCAATTACTTGTACCTGTGGACCTAACTGATATTAATTAAGCGGAGTCTCTTCAGCCTTCCCGGGATTGATGAACCTGCATGCTTAGCATCTGAAGAAGATTTTAATTAATACCGGGTCTATAACCGGGTCATAAAGATGACCCGGAGACCCGGTGACCCGGTGGACAAAGGTGGCCCGAATGACCCATTGACCCAGTGACCCGATTCCAAGTCTGCAGCATAGTTGTGCCCGCCCATCTGCCTGTATCTAATTATATAATTCCTCTTAATTAAGTAATATAAGAGTGGCGACCTTTTTTGTTTGTCAGGATTTTTCCGAGTTGGAAATTACGAGAATCATAGGATAAACTTTCTTTGTTTGCTTGACATAATTTTTTTAATTGGGAAATCCTGGCTACGCCACTGATTATCGCTTTTGTAATTCACTAATATATTCTAGGATAACAGATTATAAAACAAGCTCCATTTGCAGTAAGTTCAAAAAACTAGAAAAGGCAGTTTTGAAATAGACTCGAGTAATTTAAAATCAATTGTTTTGTAGGCTAATCGGAATAAAATGAGATTTCTTCCAAGGTCAACGGTTAATTCCTGTGCTGCCTTCGGGCTATGGTTGTTCAAAACTCAGGACCTCACACAAGGAACAATACGTGTCTGAGCAGCCGTCATCCTGCAATCCACTTAAATTTATATCGCTAGCACAGCTTTTGACGAAAGTCACGCAGTGTTGTCCTAGAGTGTAGCAATCACTTGGTTCCCGAGGACACCAGTTTGTATAGCTGATGACTTGGTTGTTCCAGGGGCTTGACTTCCATACAAATGGAGAAGAGCAGTCGCTAGAGTTTTGTCTATGGCCGCTAACCCAGAACCAGTCGCGTCCATAAATACCGGAACAACCTGGAGAAAAGAAACAGACCGTTTGCAAAATGGTATTTTCGAACAAATTTATGAGCATATGATATTGATTCAAGAAAAGTTGTTGATATAATTAACAAATTAAACTAATTCTTTTCATCTTCCAGTATTAGTGACTTTCCATCTTCAATCTTCGAAATAAAAAAGGGATTCGTTGTAAAGTGAATATTGGGTCAAGGAAACTGAAATGGACGAGAGTCCAAAATGCTTAGGTCTGTGAACTATTTTTCAATTCGACTGTTTTTGACTATTTTGCTGTTTTAGGTCAGTTTATTAATTGCTTGTCATAATGATATAATGTTGAAAATAGATGGCGTTGTTGATTCAGTTGATGCGGGACCCATTTGTAGGGGGTAGGTCATCAAAGAGAAATAATTATAATATGTTGCTTTTGACCTTCATTCAAGCTTATTTCTGAAATCTTAGAAGTTTAGCTGCGTCACTGTATCTACTATAATCAATTGCTTAATTCAAATGCAACCACATCTATTACCTCCTCGCCAATATTCAATTTCATCATGCGAGTCAATACTTACTGTATTTCTTCAGTATCTCGCTTATAATTTGATTCTCCTGTGAACTGTTGATGACAACCAGGTGGGCTTTGGGATTCATCTCTGTACATTTAGTTTGGGCAGCGGTCCAACTCATTGGCTGGAGGACGACTGCATAGCATTTGTTGACTTCATTCACACTGTGGTTGAATCCAGCGGGACATGGATTCATCGGCCTGAGTATAAACAGAATGCACGAAAGAGCCAATAATTAATAATTATAATCTGATGATATTTCGAGTTAGCTCAATTTTTCCAGTAAAAATTTTTTAGCAAAACTATTGCATGCACGTGCTGAGCAATTTCGATAACAGCAACAGTGGCAACAGCAGCAGCAACAACAACAAAGATAATAATAATAATAATAATAATAATAATAATAATAATAATAATAATAATAATAATAATAATAATAATAATAATAATAATAATAATAATAAAGATAATAGCATTTGTTGACTGCACTTACACCGTAGTTGAATCCTGCTGGACATGAATTCATCTGTCTGAGTTTGAATAGAAGATAAGGAAGAGCCAATAACTAATCATATGATTTTCAAGCTACAGCAGTTCAATTTTCCCGTCATACATGTTTGCTGGTAGCAGTGGGCACAGTTAAAGAGGCGACGATCGGATTGCTGGCTTTAAGCATAGATGCAAAAAACGTTGGAAAAATAATTAAAAAAACGTTAAAAAACGTAAAAAACGTTAGAGAAATAAAAAACGTAAAAAAACGTTGAATAAAAAACGTTAACGAAGTTTTCCTGTGCTACGCCAACCTATGGGGAATCAAAAATTAATCATAGGCGACTCCTATCGGCCCCGTCGACCCAGGCCTGGGTACTTTTAAGCAGTGGCGGCTCCACCGGAAGGCCAGGGGAGCCCGTGCCCCCTATTGAGTGTCTGGCCCCCCAGTGGTTCCCCAGTTGGGACCCTATACTTAATGCTACATACATTAAAAAACAAATGGTTGGCCCCCCATGATTAGAAGTTGCCACCTTAACGGCCCCCACTTGCCAAATCCTAGAGCCGCCACTGCTTTTAAGTGCCTCGTGCAGGGGTACTTTTTAAGAAGTAAGAACTTTAAATTGTTTGATCAAATTTTTAATTTGCAAAATTTTAGTTATGTTATTATTACAGTCGGCTTGGGCTACTGCCTCCTTAATATTGTTCTGAAATCAGTGGCGTAGCCAAAGGGGGGTTGGAGCTAAACCCCCTTGGATGGCCGACCAAATTTTTTGTATTGAGTATTATTATTTTGTGGGTGGAGGGACACTAAAATCGGGTATAAGGTAGCAAAAATGGAAAAAATAGGCTGTCCAGTGTCCACATCGTATAGCTCATATAACTAAGCGACGTTTTTTGCTTGTCAGGATTTCCCGAATTTCCGAAGTTGGGGAAAATGGTCGTTCAAACCAGCCTTTGGAAAATCTTGGCTACGCCACTCCCTGAAATAAAAGTGTTGCAAAATGCAAATGTTGAAAACAGGGCTACTTCACCATGTGAATAGACACTTTACAGACATGAGAGGCCTACCTTTAAAATTTTGTATTAAAAAGGCATTTTAAAGACATTTCCTTCTTTTTGTAAATCACACTTGAAAATGCATGCTGGCTGGTTCAGTTAGTTACGCATCTCGACCCTTAACGCCCCGCTGCCGCTCTCAAGTAGACCAGTAGTAGTAGTAGGAATTTGGAGCAGGTGACACTTTCAAATGAAAGCTGTAATTTGGGGGCTTTGTGTTCTAACGAAAGAGGCATTCCCTGGCCATGCCCTGGCTCATCCAGGTGTCTAATAATTGCCCATAAACACGGACATCTAAATAAACGCTCCTTGCCCTGAGGGAAAATAAGCCAAAGACCCGTCAGCGGTAGTTATGTGCTTCAGAATGCTATGTAGATAATGAAATGGAAGTGTCAATAAATGTAACGCCAACAAGGAAGCTAACTTTTTGTAGCTGGTTTAAGAAAATCTATGTTTTTATTTTTGCCAACGTTTTTTATTTTAAAAAACGTTGGCAAAATAAAAAACGTTAAAAAACGAAGAAAACGTGGGGAAAATAAAAAACATAAAAAACGTTTATTACATCTATGGCTTTAAGTGTCTGGTGCTGTGTTTATTTCGATTCATGGTGGTGTGATAGATCCTAAAATACCTCGTCCCACTGGGATGAGACGTAGGCGCAATGATGCCTTGATTCTGGTCCCCTGGTATACACTGGAATGCTCGGAACTGCAATGTGACTCCAGCGTTTGACGCATCCAATGGCATCAAGTCCACGTTACTGACCATGAGATGGCAAAGGTGTCCTCCCCCCCCCCATGAGACGGCCAATTACTCATGAGTAGACTACACAGATTCTGCCTTGGGTCGCAGGGCCCATGTTACCGGTTGGCGTCACTTCAAGGCGGAGTGTGATTCCTGTATGGGAAAGGCTACGGCGGCTGTCAGGAAAGGGCTGACGTAATTTGCCTATCTTTTCAACCCCGCAGGAAGCTAGACAGCAGCTAGTCAATACTGACATCACTGACTGCGCATCACCGTATCACTAACCAGCCAATAATTTTATGAGGGGATGTCCAGAAATGACGTCACGCACTTAAGGAGGGTTCAAACATTTGTGGCGATGTGAGACGACGGGGGAAAGGGGTTTCCAGAAATGCGACGTCGCATAATACTAAATATTGTTATTAATACCTCAAAGTTACCGCAGAGTTGAACGTATTTTACACTTATAATTATTATATTTTATTTTTTTCACTGAAAAAGTTTCTAAATATCGTTTCATTTATAATAATTATAAGGAAATTATCAAACGAAATCATTGCAACACCTGCAACATTCAAGAAGTAGGTGATTTGAACAATAATTTTGACATTGGAAAAATGACAAGATGACGTGTTGGGGGTGTTTAACGCGTTGTGACGTTATATTTGTGGGGGTCTGACGTTTTGTGACGACGTGTGACGCGGGGAGGAATGAGTCAAAAACTGTCAAAATCTCGTGACGTCATTTATGAACGTCTCCTAATAATGTAACAATAATTATTATTACAGCCATAATTATAATGAATAAAAGTGTTATTTGTGCGTATTGTTTAGTAGACTAGTTCTTTAGTTCTTTGGCTTAGTTCCCGACAAATATCATATAGATATTTTTTGTTTTTAGAGTATTCATTTCCTAATTGGAATTAAAGCACAGTAACATAAGAGCGTTCGACAATCTTGCGAAAAGTTGGACTCATCAATACTGTTGAATTTTCTTTCTTTTATGTACACGTGAAGTTAGCGTGTCGTGGAGGGGCAGGGCGTTCGCCCCGGGCGAACAATTCCGCATAAAAATATTAAAACCGTGTAAAAATAAGCCTACATCATAAAGTTGGCTGACATAATCAAGTCAAGTCCGCCATCTTGTCCGCCACAATGGCTGACATCGCCAGCGCGTGTTTGCGCGTCTGGAATGTCACCCTTCTCGGCAATTGTTTGACTCGATCGACTGTTTTCTCCACGTCTTCGCCGAAATTATTTTCCATCTTCGTTGGATCTGACGAGTTCGGTGACGGGAACCTACTCGGTGGCGGATCATTCTTACGGAAGGCCGTCTATGGGAATTCAACGCCGGACTTTTCCACGTCGCGAATTCCGTCTACCATCCAGCGGTGTATCTATTCTATTCTATCCCGGACAATTTATGCAGCGCAGTAGCATGGCTAACAGTCAAAAACAAGAGCGCCTTACATCAACATGCATACGAAAAACTAAATAAGTGCGTCTTGAGGTTCTTATAGAAGACTTCGTAGGAGGTGGCCTTGGTGACATATTCAGCGCAATATCATTATCAACATCTTTTTCCGTCATTCATCGGCGTCTCTGTGTTGGGAACATCCTGTGGAAGGTCGCTCTCTTAAGGAATTCACCGCCGGATTTCGTGACGACGGCGAACTCCCTTTTACCATACGAGTGGATATTAAAGATCATCTTCCGATCCGCAGAGGCGTCAACGCTGTCAACAGAGTGCTTCTGACTTTGGCTTTGTCATGTCGACAGTACTTACCGCAGCGGGAGCGCTTCGGAGTGGTTTTTTATATATTAAGACTGAAGAGGCGCTATATAAGAACGTTATCATTCATTCATTCATTCATTCATTCATTCATTGTGGCATATATCATTCACGAAGAATTGCAGGTGCTTTATCGGAATCTTCTATTGGAATGTGGGACTAAAAAATGACATCGTAGGCCCGTCGAGAGATATTCCGGGTCCCTGGGCAGAGCAATCACGGACCCCTAAAATGTTTCAAAGTCTATTTTTAGGAAGTTTTCCTCAAAAGAGTTCAACAGTTTTCAAAAAATAAACAGATCAAGAATAAAAAAGTGGTGATGACTTTTTTTGCTTGTCAGACTTTTCATGGAGTTAAAGGACAAAACAATGACTTCAACATTCCCCTTAACCACCTTCAGCGTGTCCATAGTAATAAATAGCATTGCATGAGAACCTACTTGGGCCCCTACACATCGCCGGGCCCCTTGGCATTTGCTCCTTACCCCCCTCTCAAGTCTCAACGAGTTTGTGATGACCTTTTTATGCTTGTCAAGATATTTTTATGCATAATGTACGGATATTTCGTTTTACATGTAAAGCAAGGCAGGGTTTAAGCTAGGCCGTTTCCGGAGGGAAAATTTACCCGATTCAACGGCTCCCGGACCGTTCCCATCCGCCATGCGATTACTATCGTAGCTCGCCGTTATTTCCCTCTCCCGCGTTAGAACGGTCTTATCCGCCCACCCCACGGGGCAATAAGGTGACATGAGCCCCAGCGGGCCCCGCGCACCCAACGGTACCGAATCTTCCGTGACCGGTACCGAATCTTCCGTCCCGAATCTTCCGTCCCGAATCTTCCGTCCCGAATCTTCCGGTACCGAATCTTCCGGTACCGAATCTTCCGGTACCGAATCTTTCGGTACCGAATCTTTCGGTACCGAATCTTTCGGTCACCGACTGAAGACGTTTCTTTTTGAACAATCAGCAGCTGCGCTTTAGTGTCTTAATACGCCTTGTAATAAGCTATCTATCTATCTATCGGTTCTATCTAAAATGCTTTCTCGTCTCACTCCTTTCTTGATTCTGAAACGTTGAGATAATGTGTTGGCTGCTTTAATAATAATAATAATAATAATAATAATAATAATAATAATAATAATAATAATAATAATAATAATAATAATAATAATAATAATAATAATTATGCACTTCTATAGCACCATTTCTAATACTCAAGGGTATCAATCGATGGTACTTCAAATCCATCCGCAAAAGACCAGGTCATTCCAGAGATCAGTCAGAGGGAAACAGCAAGACAGACTATGGATGAAATGCTAGTTGGAAGAGATGTGTTTTAAGCCTAGATCTGAAAATGCTCAGTTTATTGGAAGATCTGACAACCAGAGAGAGAGAGTTCCAGATTTTTGGCCCAGAAATAGAAAAAGCTCTCTTACCAATTTCAGTGTTTGTTCTAGGTGCATTTAACAATGAATCAGCAAATCTTGTTGAATGATAAGGTTTTTTGAATGATAATGATAATGCTTTTACTCGGTTCGGGGTCAATTGTTCACACGCACATTGATCGACACAAATTGGCTGCTCAAAATCGATCGCGTGGTCATTTGGTCGCAAGACAATTGACCGCTAGCCAATTGATCGCAATATCAACGATAACTGTCCATTGTATGGTCCGAAGGAGAAGATGTCAACGCAATCAACGTGTGAGATTGCGTATCAATGTCTCGTATCTCAATATTTGATCGTCAAAATCTTCGATAGCGAGTTTTATTCTTAAATAAGCCAAGCTCAGAAGGTACTTTGAGTGCGTCGCTTCGGTCAGTTGACAGATTTATCGTCGATATTGCGATCAATTGGCTAGCGGTCAATTGTCGTGCGACCAATTGACCACACGATCAATTTTGAGCGGTAAATTTGTGTCGATCAAATGGCGTTCGAACAATTGACTCGACACCCTTTTACTCGGGACCATTGATTCTTGTATAGACTGGATAGAAGGGTCACCAAATGGATTGGATACCCCTTGTTCAACACTGCTAGGGTCCATCCATATAGGCTAGTAGGTACGCACTGGGGGAGGGTTTGTATTTTGGAGATTTTCCTATGTACGGCGTGTGCAACAAGAAAGGGGGTTGAAAATATGGCTGTTTTGCGTGTGTACTATATGGATAAGCCCTTATCAATATCCATAGCCTTTTTACGGATAACACAGAGTTACTAACACGCCTTATAAATCTCTATGACGACTTGCTACACTGTACGATGCGGACAATCATAATATGCAATTAAATATTAAATAAACGATGATACATTACCGATAAATTGAACACGCTTATATTTTTCAAAATAAGCTACTGAACGAACTGACTGCTACAATTAACTCTGAACCAGTAACATTCTGGCCAACCACAACGAAAGATTCGTGACGTGGATCATCTGAAAGAAGTGCTAACATTGTGTTGGGATCAGATCGGACAGGATTTGATAGACAAAGCGATTGACCAATGATTGGGCAGAATTTTACTGGTTCTTAGGGCTTTAGGGGGACACATTGAACACCGTTTGGACTAAGACTACCTTCCGTAGTCTGTAGCAAACTTTGTTTTAAGCGATTACGTGACGCATCGCATGTTAATGTTTTAATGACGTCAATTTCGGGTCTACCTTTTTGTTACCGTTTATCTTCGTCATGTGTTAGAGCAATGTTAATTACGTTATATTTTTCCAATTCTCGAGTAAATCTTCTCAACTTTCGTATTTTTATTTCCTTTGTACCTTAAATATCAAAAAAGTTACATCGCTTCAAAACCGACCGGGATTTATTGGCACGCCCTGTACTTTCATTTGACTTGTGTCTACACATGCGGAAAATTTAAATACCCTGATTTGAAGGGACGATTTCTTTCATAAATTCGATTTTTGGGGCAGGCAACTGGGAATCTTGAGTGATAGCACTCCTACACGCGAACCACAGACGGAAACTCCATAGATGTTACCTGTATATTAAACTAGATAAGTCGTTAAAAATAAGTTATTGCACATGGGCGCGTTTGGGCGGTTTGGAACTTAAAGGCTATTGGCGCGTTTGGGCGCTTAAACGGCATGGGCGCGTTTCGGCTCTTTTGGCTTAAAGGGTTAAACCGCTAATTGTTCGGAAAGTATAGTAGACTATTTCCTTGATTTAGTTCAAGAGAAATGCAATAGATATTCGTTGATTTTTGAAAGTATTCGTTTCATAGTTGGAATTAAAGCACTGTAGCATAGGGGAGTTTAACAATCTTGAGGAAAGTTGAACTCGTCTCCTAACTGATGAATCTTCTTTCTTTTGTACAAGTGCAGTAATGTAGCGTGGCGCGGGCGTTCGCCCAGAGAGCAAAATTGCTGGGGCCTGCACAAAATTCTAATTGAAAATTAAAGCAAAGTATTAACAACCAGGTGGGTTTTAGGATTCAATGCTCTGCATTTTGCTTGAGCGTCTGTCCAATTCAATGGCTGAGTGACGACTGCATAACATTTGCTGACTGCATTCACACTGTGGTTGAATCCTGCTGGACATGGACTCATCGGTCTGAGTGTAAATAGAAGATACGAAGAGCAATTAATCTGATGATTTTCGAGTTCGTTCAATTTTCCAGTAAGAAGTCTAACAAAACTATTGCATGCACGTGCTGTGTAATTTCGATAACAGCAACCGCAACAGCGGCAGCAGCAAAAACTATAATAATAATAATAGTAATAATACAACGAATATCCGTGACGCCCCAGAGATTTAGCGGAGTCGCCTTTCACGGAACTTTCACAGCGTAATAATAATAATAATAATAATAATAATAATAATAATAATAATAATAATAAATATTCCTCCCGGCGTCTCTACTTAGTTACCGGTGACATTCGCGAGAAATCTTTTCTCTTATAGGCTAAATAGTAAATACTGTCTGTCGCTGTACATTGTACAACGCTTCAGAAGTAATGTAATGTAATGTAATGTAACAAGATATTTGTATAGCGCCTCTTCTGAAAGATCACTCAGAAGCGCTTCCACAGCAAATTACTGTATATTAACAAAGAGATAAGTTTTAAGTCGTTTCAAAAAGAGGGCCATAGAATTAGGAGTTGCTAAGCCACGCATACTGGCGTCAAGAGCATTCCAAAGGATAGGGCCAACTGATTCAAAACCTCTCTTCAGGAACATGGAAGTTCGTGCTTGGGGCACACTGAGAAGACCATTAGTTGTGGACCGAAGACATGGCCGACCAGGGATAGAGCTAAGGGGATGGAGTAGCTCTGTAAGGTAAGATGGAGTGGCACCATAAAGAGAGAGTGCAACCACTCTCAACATACGAAACTCAACTCGAGCAGGATAAGGCAGCCAGTGTAAAATAGACGTCATATAATCACTAATGTGATCACGTCTTGTGACACCAGCAATCACCCTGGCTGCTGAACGAAGAACCATCTGGAGTTTATCAAGTCGCACGAAGTATCTCATTCATGAACACTTTAATCATTTTTTCGCAAGCAGTTAAGACGATCTTCAGGAATTGGTCTCTAGATTTGCAAATGCGGCGGAAAATTTTGGACTGACAATCAACTTGTCTAAAACCGAAGTTCTCTATCAACCACCTCCTCGAACACCCTCTGTTATTATATAACAGTTATAACAATAGTTTTTGATCACTTTTCAGTTAGAGTTACAGTTACAATTAAGTGACATTTTCTTCCAGTTATTAGAGGTTTTCGATTAGCGTTATATTTAGCTGCTAGAACATTGTTTGTCACCCCCGAAAGAGGCTAGACAGCAGCTGCCACACTGATATCACTTTCTGCGCACCATCGTAACATTAACCAGCCACTAATAATACAATAATTATTATGACAGCAACAATAATGAATAAAGTTCAGCTTTTATTTTTCAGATTGTGTAAAAGACTAGTTCTTTGGTCCAGTTCACGAGAAACATCATATAGATACTCGTTGATTTTTTTTAAAGTATTCGTCTCTTAATTGGAATTTTAGCACTCTAGCATAAGAGCATTCAACAGTCTTGAGGAATTTTGGACTCGTCTCATAGCTGTCGAATCTTCTTTCTTTTATGTACATGTGTAGTAGCGTAGGGTGGCGGGGATAGAGGCGGTCGCTCGTGCGCAAAATTAATTATTGGGGCACAAAATTTCAAATGAAAACATTTAAAACCAAGTAATAACAAATCATAAATTGGCTGGCACATGTCATTCACGAAGAATTGCAAGTAATTGCTCCGAATCTATTATTGAAATGTCGGAATACGATACGAGGAGAGAAATTCCTGGACAGAGCAGTCACGGACCCCTAAAATGTTTGAAAGTTTATATATTTTAGGAAGTTTGTCCTCAAAAAGGTTCTAAAGCTTTCACAAAATATACGGATCAAGTGTGAAAAAGTGGTGATGACTTTTTTTACTTATCAGATTTTCAGAGCTTCAAAGGACAATCAATGCCTTCTACGGGCCCCCTACTGCCTTCAGCGTGTTCATAGTAATTAATAGCATTGCATGAGATAATCTTTTGCGAACCTGCCGGGCCCCGAACAGATCGCCGGTGTGAAGGTCTCAATATATTCAAAATCGCTTGTGTAAAAAAAGGGTAATATTCTAATTGAGGCTGGTCAGGCTGGTCGATTAGGTATAAGTTGTCAGGGGAGGGCCTAAGACGATTTCTGCAGCCAGTAAGGAAACTTCATTATAGGAGATTGGCAGGCGAAGGCTGTGGTCTACTATTATAACTGGACATGGTAAAGGAAGATCAAGGTTCTTACAACTAAATCGTGGAACAGGAGTTATATCGAAAAGAAGGAACAATCGAGTAATTCGAGCGTTTAAAAGAAAAAGAAACATTGGGACGATGAAGGCTTGAAAGTCGTGCGTTAAAAGAAGAGATGCCGAATAGCTGCAACGCGATTGTTGGAATCTAATTTGGTTCTACGAACTGGCGTGTCGTCGCAGTCAACGGAGAGAAGCGATCGTCTGCCCTCATCTTCCAGACCGACCTGCTGATTCCTGGAAACAAGAGACCTTACTCTAAATCTTCGATCTGCTGAATTCGTGTCTTGGACTCGATGAACTAGCGAATAAAAGAAAGATGCAATCGGAGGAATTCTGTCGTTCCACATAAAAGAGGGGAGGAAAGTAACTGAGTCTTTTTGTACTATTTTAGTAGACCAGCCTTAGGTAGGATTTAGGGCTTTAACTTTGTGTAAGACGATGATGTTAAATGTATATTAAACTGAAGTTTGTGTTGGTGTGAACAGATTTTTGGAAGAATTTAATATTTGAAAATCCAGTGCCTGTGTTGACTCTAGCATTTCTTGGTTGATCTACACTCATTTATTCACATGCGTATAGCCAATCTCTGCATAACGATATACAATGTCTTGGTGGGGTAAGTTAATCTGCCCTTGACCTACACAAGAACTTCCGGACCCCTGGACTGAGCAGTCACGGGCTCCTAAAAGTTTGAAAGTTGATATTTTAGGAAGTTTGTCCTCAAAAAAGATCTAAAGTTTTAAAAAAACTAAACCGATCAAGTGTGGAAAGAGTGATGACTTTCTTGCTTGTCGGACTTTTCAGGACGTTAAAGTACAAGCACTGCCTTTGACCCCTCCGCAACCGCCTTCAGCGTGTTCATAATAATAAATAGTATTGCATGCGATAACATTTTGCGAAGCCGCCCGGGCCCAGATAGCCGAACTCCTGGGTAGTTGCCCCTGCGCCCCCTCTCGACGGACCTGCGAGGACCTTTCTGCGCGTCTCACGATATTTTGTGCAGAGAGTATAGATATTTCAGTAAAATTCTCGAAACTACAAACCCATTTGGAGAACAGTTATGCTGATACAAGCTTTTCTGCAAATACTGTCGAATGTATGCGAGATTTGAGCCGCAATCATCGCCGTTGTCTCGATACGATGTCGTCTGTTGAGCGTTTGACCAAAATGCAGAGAATAACAAATGCAGAAACAAACAACACAGAATAAAAGACATCGCTGCTTCACAAACGATACAGCTCAAAATTCTGAACAAAAGTGAGATAACTACTTATCTTTAAATACTTATAGTTACAGGAAGCAATAGATATTTTGTCTGTATTTACTAAATGTGCTATTGCGCTAGCGTGTTGCGAAGGAGATCGGTGATTATTCTGATGGCAGCGAAGCCTGGCTCTGTTGTTATAATATAGGCCTACAGAGGGCGTGATAGTTTTTGTGAAAACATTATTATTACTACTGATATTCTTGACAGCGATGAGGATGTATTTTTGGATTTTACACAGTACAGTGCTAATTGATGTTGAATGATGCCCTGATGACTGTTCCCAGATACTCTACTACGGATGTTCGTCAGGTTACTTAGCAAATCGCTCACACGACGGTTCTCTTACTACAACTAATCGTCGTATAATGTGGGATAACAAAATGACATCGTAGGCCCGTCGAGAGATAAGCCGTGTAGCTGGGCAGAACAATCACGGACCCCTAAAATGTTTCAAAGTCTATATTTTTAGGAAGTTTTCTTCAAAAGAGTTCAACAGTCGTCAAAAAATAAACAGATCAAGTGTGAAAAAGTGGTGATGACTTTTTTGCTTGTCAGACTTTTCAGGGCATTAAAGGACAAGCAATGACTTCAACATTCCCCTTAACCACCTTCAGCATGTCCATAGTAATAAATAGCATTGCATGAGAACCTACTTGGGCCCCTACACATCGCCGGGCCCCTGGGCATTTGCTCCTTGCCCCCTCTCAAGTCTCAACGAGTTTGTGATGACCTTTTTATGCTTGTCAAGATATTTTTATGCATAATGTACGGATATTTCAGCTGCATTCTCAAAACTACAAGCCCATTTGGGGAACAGTCTTGCTGATCCAATCTTTGGTGTATTTTCTGAAAAGAGTGCCAAACGCCAAAGATTGCCAAATGTTCGAGATATGAGTCGTAATCTTCACCGCTTTCTCGATCCGATGTCATCAGTTGAGCGTTTAACCAAAATGCGGAGAGTAATAACTGGAGAAACAGACACACGGCCAAAGACATCTTCTTCTGCTTCGCTCCTTTGCAAATAAAATTCTGAACAAAACTAAGATAACTACATGGCTTGAAATCCTTATAATTACAGGAAACGATGTCTATAATCAAATAAATGTTCTATTTTAGTGGCCTGCTTGAGCTGTTGAAAAGGTCCGTACTTTTTCTGATGGTAGAAGGGACCGATCGATATGTCGTTACAATAGATACAATGGGCGTAATAATTTTTGTGAAAACATTGTTATTACTATTTATGTTGAGGGACCATGAGGGTGTATATTTTTGGATTTTAAACAGTACAGTGCTAATTGAGGTTAAATGATGCCCTGATGACTGTGGACAGATATCGGATATTTACCGAGTTACTTAGCAAATCGCCTATACAGCGGTTCTCTTACAACTATAGGCAAATCGTCGTATTGCCTAATTGTCTTGGTTGCCGTTCGTAAATTGGTTTTGCATGAACAGATGTCACATATGTTTGCACTTAGACTGACACGTCGGAACGCCTTTTCAGCAGGGGTGTAGTTTTTATGTTCGTATTCTTGATTCGAAGTATTGCAGTCAATAGTATACCGAACACAAGATGAATCGAAGGGGGCGGAAGATGGCAGAGTGGGTTACGTGCTGGAGCGTCAGGCTGACGGAGCGGGTTCAAGCCCCGTCAGTGCCCCTAGTGGCTTTCACACAGGCAGTAATGCCTTCTAAGCCACTTTAAATCATGCTAAGTTAAGTTAAGAAGCAGGAAATTTGAATTTGAAATAAGGTCACATCGCGTATAATGTTTTCTTTCTAAGGAGACCAAGCGATTGCTATTGAGAGTGGGGTAACGAAAAAACCTCCATGTGGAAAACTACCAACTACCGACGTACCCCGCTAAGAGGAATAGCGGCCCAGAGAACCCTGTGCTGAATACGACTGGCTATCACAAGCACATTGCCCAGTCTGGCCCGCCCCAATTTAGAGAAATACTAGCAGGGGGGCCGCCGAGTGAAATTCCGGGCCCCGGAACAAAAAAAATTGCGGGCCCTTAAGAAAAATTTATCAAGTCTCCGAAAAACCTTACAAGCAAAAAAAACTTTGTCAATTCTCAAACAACACCCTGACAAGCAAAAAAAACTTTATCAACTCTCCAAAAGCAGCCTGACAAACAAAAAAGGTAAATCTCAAAAAACACCCTGACAAGCAAAAAACTTATCGTCACCGGATCTGGGCCTCTGAAAACTCCATGGGCCTCGATACAATGTACCGGCTGCACCCCCTCTTCTCAGGCCTGAATACTAGATTCGAATCTTGAACTTATGAGGAAAATCGCAGGCTGTATTCGGTAATAATCTTATCCATTATTAGATAATAAAACAAGTTTCATCTTGTGTTCTTTGGCTCCACAAAATAGTTTAGCGGGCTGTGGTATGTTGGTTGTATTTTCCTTTGTGAACATCGATCCAAAGTAATCTGGAAATTGTTATCAGTAATTAAGTATCAGTGTCTGCTGATGGTTGATAAAGATTTGCTGCATTAACCCAAAAAATGGACGTAGAACATCGCTGTCCCCCAAATAAATATCGCTTTTTCTATAAGGATTGGCGCAACTACATGACCGGACAGCATAGATATATGCAATATTTTAAACAATGGTCCGTCATCGACAATAGGCTAATTGACTTTTGGGAACAGGATAATTCGCCTACACGGCGGTTCGCCTGAACGGGTGTCATATGTGTATGCGGGTCACAAACAAATCCTTTAAAGTTTTTTTTTCAAACTAGATCCATTTATTGCAAGCTCAACATCACAAAGAAAAATAAGTTTTGACCAGCCATCTAGGCCTTCAACATTCCTGGAGGATCTGTCGAACATTCTGGATTCGGTTCAGACCTGAATGATATGACTAACAAGAAACTCTTCCTCTATCCTCGCAAAACTTAATTTCTGTTGTTAGGGACATCGCCTCAGCTAAAGAAGATCGAATTGTCATCAGCCTGTATCTCTTTCTGCAATTCTCACTTTCGGTTTCTAATTCTGCTAGCAATCTCTGCGTAATCTTTGTTAGCAGAATTCAGAATATTCTTCAGCTACTTTAGAGCCAGCAAAGAAACCTCCAGATATTATCACATCACAACCTATCTTAAAACATTTCACGGCCTACTTATCTAACAAATACTAGAGTTTGAGCCTAGCAGGCTGATTACCTTCTCAGATTCGCATAAAAGCAACAGCTTAATATACGAAGTACAGCTTCAGCAGGTGGAAGCTGACAAGCCAAAAAAACGTTATCAACTCTCCAAAAACAGCATGACAAGCAAAAATACGTCAATCTCAAAAAACATCCTGACAAGAAAAAACCTTATCGTCACCGGACCTGGGAGTACCTTGGGAGTTATATCACAGACAACGGTCGAAATGAGAAGGATATCAAAATGAGAATAGGTATGGGCAAGGAAGCCTTTTAGATGAAGGAATAGCTCATGAGAAGAGATCTCAACATTGAGTGGAAGAAGAGGCTCATCCAATGCTACACCTTCTCAGTGCTGACTTATGATGGATGCGAAACCTGGAAAATAAACAGGAAGACTGGGGAAAAATCACGGCGTTTGGATTATGGTGTTACAGAATTATCTTGAGAATCAGCTGGATGGACAAGGTAACAAACGCAGAGGCGTAGCGTCCCAATGGCTACTATGGCTCGAGCCATGGGCGGCACATGTGGAGGGGGCGGCAAATTGAGCGATGATGACCTTTTTTTGCTTGTCAGGCCATTTCAGAGATAGGCCATTTCATATAGCTGATGCCCTTCTTTGCTTGTCAGGCATAAGAACAGCAGACAGCAGATTGGGACCGGCATTTTTTTCAGGAACCATGGGCGGCACAAGACCACGCTACGCCACTGAACAAACGACAAAGTCCTAGAAAGAAGCAAAACAACAGCAATGGGAAACGGGAAATAATACGAAGAAAAACGTCCTACGCTGGTCACATAATGAGAGGTGCGGCCGGAGACCTACCATTGATAATAATGGAAGGTAGATTAGAAGGAACAAGGGGAAGGGGGCGACCGAGAAGAAGCTGGATGGACGACATCTTTGACTGGACAAACATAAAGAACTATGGAGCCCTAAAAGAGCGGCAGAAGATAGAGAGAAAGGAGGAGAATGACTGTCAACCCTCTGATAGAGGACGACACATAAAGAAGAAGAAGAAGAAGAAGAAGAAAAAAAAAAGAAGAAGAAGAAGATGAAGAAGAAGAAGAAGAAGAAGAAAAAAAAAAAGAAGAAGAAGATGAAGAAGAAGAAGAAGAAGAAGAAGAAGAAGAAGGAGAAGGAGGAGGAGGAGCGCTTCTGAGCAGATATAGAAGATGCCTATACAAATCTTATACGCCTATAGCTAAACAATTCAGCTTGGTATACTGTAACATTGCGTCACTAATGCTGTAAGCCTTTGGAAACTACTAAAAGCCTATACTATAGACATACCAGTTCAATGGAACGTAGCCGATCGAAACTCTTACCGCTGATGCAGCTGTTGTAACGTTCTCTGAAGTTCGACAACGCCTTGGTCTGGAAGAGGTGAAAGCGAGGTTTATATAGCTTCTTTATAATCGGGAAGTTCGGATGTAAACAGAGGGGGTTAATCGGCCATGGTTGTGTAAAAAAATCTTCCAGACAAAACCGTAGTCTTTTGAAAATACGCCCAGAATTACTTATGTGTTTATGACAATGAATGCAACTCATTGCGTTAGTTTTGCATATTGGACATATAGAATTAAGTCACGCCGTATACGCTTTACGGAAACTACAGTGTTGTCCATCATTCGACAATGAAAGGTAGCAAACCAATCAATTGATAACTTTTTCTTTGATGTTCAAAGGAAGAACTGAATGGGATTTTTGAGGGACACAAAAACCATTTGCTCGATTCGAACTAGAAATGGTGGTCTAATAATATCCTGCCAATAATACATAATTTAGGAGGAAATGTGGGCGATAATTGATTCACTGTCACGCATTTTCCAGTTGGAGCACAGTGGTTCTCATGCAGTACAGATCCTACTGAACCACTCTAAACCCAGTTACTACTACTACTACTACTACTACTACTACTACTACTACTACTACTACTACTACTACTACTACTACTACTACTATACTACTACTACTACTACTACTACTACTACTACTACTACTTCTTCTGCTATTAAATTTGATAATTTCAGCTCAAAGAATTAATAAATAACTTTCAAATCGGCCGCATTTGTTCATTCTCTGTCCTAGTTTATAGTATAGTTTAGTTCCAGACAATTACGGTAATGCATGTAGACCTGTTCGAGATCCAGATGTTTCGCACAATCATCATTAGCTCCTGCGCACGCGTGAAGACTTAAATTTAATACAAGTATATATATTGTCTAGATTCTCTGGTTGCACGAGTGATTCAAGATTTTATGACATCAAGTTGCACGAATGATTCAAGATATTGCGACTGATCTAATGGTCAGGCGGCCGCGGTAGCTTCGTTTGATCGTCGATTGGGAAGTTAACATTTGTCGGCGCAAAGACAAGGCATCTCGCTGTCTCTTCGTCGCCTGTTTTAATCACAGCAGTAGTTTTTAATTTAAATTTCCAGGTGGAAAGACACGTCCCGTCGCAGAACCACAGACCAACAGTTTTTAGCCATGTTCGGTCGGAGCAATGTTCCACGTTAGCGTCCTGCGAGAGGACACGCAAATTTCAACGATTCTACGATCTTTTGCAACGCTATAGGTAGTATAGGTTAATGCGTTTTATTGTCATACTAGGTGTTTACCCGTCAAAAATGACGGGGGAGATTGGCTGTTTTACCACCCGATTTTGCGCAAATGCAATGGCATTTTGCGCAATTAATTGTCCTTAACTCGCGCCTTTTCCTTCAACCGAGTTAACGCCCATTCGCATGAATTTTCTTGATAGTCAACGTAAGTGTAATGATTTGGCAGTGTCGAACGACATGCAGTGCTTGATTCTCTTGTTTGATGTGCTGCTTTTGCACGCCGAGCAAACAGCTTGCTCCTCATTCTCACTTGATTGTCGCAATTCTCGTGAACGCTGGACTTTTTTTGTTTTGCACGGAAGGTTAGAAAGAGGAATAAAAAAGCTAAGCAATGGTGCAAACCTCTTCTTCTTACTCTTATATAGCCTGAGATATAGCAAATTCAAAAAATTTGGAAACTTTCTCAGAATTCAAAACTTTCGCGAAATTCACCGATATAATACTTATGTTCAAACATTGGGGTCATCGGGCTAGAATTGGTAGATCTTTGCCAAATGTCAACCGATTTTCAAACTTTTTGGTTTATTTTGTTCCTCTAACATCCCTTTACAACATTGTCGCTGACCAAAGTGGGGTTACCGCTGAAAATGGTTTGCTAGGGGGCTTTGAAATTTTTTGGATGGGAGGGTGATATTTTAGGCAGTAAAGTTGGCTCTACCCCCAAATTTTTTTGTTTTGCACGGACGGTTAGAAAGAGGAATAAACAATCTAAACAACGGTGCAAACCTCATCTTTTTAGCTCCTATATAGCCTGAGATATAGCAAATTTAAAACGTTACAGCAATCATTTCTGAAGAACGCTTTTTCAAAAATTAAATCCCCAGTACGGTGACGACGTCTGAAAATTTAATCCCCACTTGAAGGGTTAAATTTTTAAAATAGGCATTGAAGTTTGGAAGAGGTAGATACATATAATAACGGGGGCAGGGCATAGAGAGAGGGGAGGGAGGTTTGGGAAGAGGAAAGTGGGTTGTACGGGTTTTAGGAGCAGCGTTGTGTAGGTTTGGGAACGGGGTTTGGGGCCGGTGGGGTAGGGCGGAGCGATTATGGGTTGGGGCCGGGGCGATTTGGAAAGGGATGGGAAGAGGAATGGGGGTTGGGAAAGGGATGGGGAGAGGAAAGAGGAACGGAGGTTTGGGGCCTCTGGGGTTGGGTGGGGCAGGTGTGAGTTGGGGCCTGGGGAGATTGGGGGAGAGGGAGGGGTAGAGGGGGGGTTGAGAGAGATGGGGATAAAGAAGAGGAACAGGGTTTGGGGCCTGTGGGGTGGGGTGGGGCAGGGCAGGTATGAGTTGGGGCCTGGGCGGAGATGGGTTGGGGTCAGGGCGGGGATGGGTTGGGCGATTGGGATAGGGAAGAGGGGTTGGGAGAGGAATGGGGAGAGAGAATGGGAACGGGGGTTTGGGACCTGTGGGGTAGAGCGAGGCGGGTATGGGCCTGGGGCGATTGAGAGAGGGATGGGGAGAGGGAAGAGGAACGGGGGTTTGGGGCCTATGGGGTAGGGCGAGGCGGGAATTGGTTGGTGCTAGGGCGATTGGGAGAGGGGTGGGGAGAGGGAAGGAGAACGGGGGTTTGAGCTGCAATTAAGACGCTTCGTTAAACGCTCCGTTGATTATATTATACAGTTTTGATTAAACAATATTTGGTTGTCAATGACAACAGCGTCTTGCAATACCTACCGTGTATCGTGACCGACAGACAGATTCGCCGGACATCGAGAATTATATAAGAAGATTGTTACAATGATTTATAAACAGTTCAAAAAGTGTCACTGTTGCTTCAAATTCTCACACTCTTAGCTCCTTCAACCACTGCAACATAAGTGGATTGTTTCCCACATTAAACCCAGCTCTGTTTCCTATGAGTCTTTCGATAGAGAAAGTCTTCTTGAGACGTATCATTCTTCCTTCGGGCGAATCACTGATCTACCTCCGCCCTGTTTAACGGACTATGATAAGACATCTCCAAGTTATCCGTTGCTGTTGTTCGAATGATGACGCTTGTTCAAAGGCCGTGTGGGGCTCGGTGACGATCCAGGACCAGTGTACGACAAGAGAAACAGCGTGCGAATTAGAGAGCGAATTTTTGCATAAATTTACGGGGAGAACAAAAGTAATTGCAGTCATTTAAATTGCGCACTTATTGAAATATAATTGATTAGCATCATCAAACACTTCTACGGATCGTTTTTGCATTTATATAATGGGCGTTTTGTAGATTTGTTTAGTGCTTTGCTGGTTGAAGGATAGGATTAGATGAAATCGCAATTTTAATCAATGATTTTGTGGTTTGACTACTTCTAGCCAATACATGGTTAACGAAAACAACCCTAGGTAGTGAGATAGATAAGTTTAAAGAAAATGCTTGCCCGGTGTAGGAGTCAGGACGGACTCTAGGCACTTTTTGGACTCTAGAGTCCATAATGCCTGTAGACACGATGGACTCTAGAGTATATAATACCTAGGTATGATGTACTCTAGAGTACAGAATCCCCAAACACGATAGTAGGAGGCAGCATGGACTCTAGAAGAATTATGTACTCTAGAGTCCGAGATACCTGTAGAGAGGGTAGGCACGGTGGACTCTAGATACAACGTACACTAGAGTCCACTGTGCCTAGGTACAACGTACTCTAGAGTACATCATACCTAGGTAGAGTACATCATACCTAGGTAGAGTACATCATACCTAGGTACAACGTACTCTATGTACATCATATCTAGGTACAACACAACTTTGTGAACTCGATCTATCTGCCGCCTTCGACACAGTGGATCACGAGATTATCCTCAGACGCCTTGAGCTGACCTTTGAAATCAATGGCAAAGTCCTCTCCTGGATACATGACTATCTCAAAGACAAGCCGCAGTCAGTCCGTTGGAATTGCTCCTCGTCTGCCTCGTGCCCTGTCCTCAGCGGAGTACCGCAGAGATCGGTTCTAGGCCCACTTCTGTTTGTCCTTTATGTCGCAGACATTGGACAAATCATTGAATCGTGCGGGCTGGCGGCGCATGCTATGCTGATGATGCGCAGATATACGCCTCATGCCTCCCTGAGGATATGGACCTACTACGCGATCGTGTCATCGCCTGTATCACAAAGATCAGACATTGGACTGAAGTCAATCGTCTAGCACTGAATCCTGACAAAACCGAAGTGCTGTGGATTTCTACTCCCAGGAGGAGGCACTTGCTTAGCCGTGTACCGTTTGTCATTGACGGGATTGAAATTGTACCGTCGGCTGAAGTACGCCTCCTTGGAGTTCTGTTAGACGAATCGCTTTCGCTCGATGGTCACATCAGCAATGTCACTCGGAGTTCCTTCTATCAGCTTCGGAGGATCAGGATGATACGTCGGCACCTTCCAACGTCGGCAGCGATCCAACTCGTGCGTGCCGTTGTCATTACGAGGATTGACTACTGCAACAGCATCCTCCTTGGCCTACCAGATGCCCAACTGAGCCGTCTGCAGATGATCCTCAATGCTTCTGCTCGCATGATCTACGGTGCCAGATGGGGCGAGCACATCACCCCCTTACTCAATGGCAAGCTGCATTGGCTGCGCATCCCTGAGCGCATCATCTACAAGAGATGCTGCCTGACATTCCGGGTCCTCAATGATCCCGCCTGCCCAGTCTACTTGGCTGAACTTGTGTATAGGCCATCGCTTACTGACTGTCGGCGGCAGCTTCGTTCCTGTAATCGGGTCCAATTGGTTGTACCCCCTCCATCTAAGACAGTGAAATTTGGGGAGAGGTCTTTCACCCGGGGGAATCCCCTCCTCTGGAATTCGCTGCCCGACATTGTGACTAATGCGACTAGTCTAGAAATGTTTGCTACCAGACTTAAGACGCACTTGTTTAACATCTCATTTAAGTGCAATCTGTAAAGCGCTCTTGATCTTGGTCTGCTGTGACTATAGCGCTATATAAGTTGGCATATTAACTAGCTAACTAACTAACGTACATTAGAGTCCATTGTACCTAGGTACGACGTACTCTAGAGTACGTCGTACCTAGGTATAACGTACTCTAGAGTACATCATACCTAGGTACAACGTACTCTAGAGTACGTGATACCTACGTACAACGTACTCTAGAGTACATCATACCTAGGTATAACGTACTCTAGAGTACGTTATACCTATGTACGACGTACTCTAGAGTACGTTATACCAAGGTACGACGTACTCTAATGTTTTTTGTAAAGCGCCTTTGATTTGGCCCTCGCTATGCTACGCGCTATATAAATTGCCATGAACAATAACAATAACAATAACATAGTCTGGTTTTCATTAGATGACGCCGCTGCACTTTGGTTTGTGAATGAGAAACTTCATTGGCTGCATTCAGGATAACACCGCAAAAGTGCACCAGATTTTAATAATTTCATGTATTTCGACCAAGATGTTGTGAAAACATTTACCATGAAACAGGATGGAACCGGTTTTATTAACCCCTCTGTAGCTTAAGACACATCTCTTCCTATTGGCATTTCCACCATAGTTCGGTCTCGCTGTTTCCAACTGACTGATCTCTGAAATGATCCGGTTTGTTACAGATAAATATGGATTATGGAGCACCGTAGATTGATCTCATTAAGCATTAGTACTGGTAATACAATAGTGCATAATAATAATAATAATAATAATAATAATAATAATAATTATTATTATTATTATTATTATTATTATTATTATTATTATTATTATTCACTAATATATTCTTGGATAGCAAATTATAAAATAAGTTCCAGTTACAGTAAGTCCAGATAATCAAATAGGTAGATTTAAAATAGATTTGAATATTTTAAAATCAATTGTTTTGTATGTTAATCGGAATGAAATGAATGTGCTTATAAAGGTCAACGATTAATTCTTCTGGCTATGGACCCATGGTTGCTAAAATCTCAGGATCTCACATATGGGACAAAATTTGCCTGAGCAGTCGTCATCCTGCCATCCACTTATATTTCTATTGTGATAGCAGTTGTTGGCGAATGTCACGCAGTGTTGTTCTTGAAAGCCGCAATCTGGTTCCCTCGGACACCAGTTTGTATATCCGATGGGTTGGTTGCTCCTGAGGTTTGACTTCCACACAAGTGGTGAAGAGCAGTTATCAGAGTTTTGTCGACGGCCGCCAGTCCAGAACCAGCTTCCATAAGAACTGGGACAATCTAGAGAAAAGAAACAGAAATAGATTTGATCGATTTTGCTAAATGGTATTTTCGAACAAATTTCAGAATATATCATATTGATTCAGGTTTTTTAAAAAGTCAAAGATCTTCCCGAGCCTCACGGGCTCATAGGGCGGCGCTGATCTCCGTTGCTATAGCCCTCAGTCAGGCGTGTATACCACGGAAACGGGGCTAGTGCATCGCGTTTGGATTGCGCACTCATAGTTTGTTCCTAGTTTAGTCTCGCGGACCACATTATTTAACAAGTAGATGTTACCGTTCATATTTACATAACTAAAATAACAGATAGACTATTCCACAACACCAGTTGGCTAGCGGGGCTACCCCATGACCACTTGCTATGATGCGGACAATCATTATATACTGTGCAGTTAAACACTGAATAAATGTTTATTGATTGAACACGCTTATTTTTCCAGAATCAGCTACTTCGTCAAATTATCTCAAATATAATTACTGTAAATGAGATGGATGTGTCTGTTTTGCTTTGCACAAACTGTCAATTCTTGGTTGTAGGCGTATTTTTGACAAGTACACACAAATCACTTTCAACGAAAAGTCTGTAAATGCGTCTTCATATTAGGGGAAGTGTTGGAAATGCTGTTTTACTCAGTAATAATAATGTGACTTAAAGTAGTCTATGAGGGCAATTAAGCATGTGTGAAAACCACTGTAGTAACTCCACATTCAATAGCGAGATAACCTTTGAATCCGTTTACTGTGTCAATTGTCACTCCCACCTCGTCCAAACTGTTCCATTTGTCCACAGCCCTTGCACTAAAAAATTGTCTTTCTTAGCCCCTCCCTCTGCTTAGACCAGGGGTCTCCAAAGTCTTTTGGCCGCTGGCCATATTTCTGACTTTTGACAGTTCCGCGGGTCACATAAAGAAGAATTAAATTTATTAAAATACAACTTACAGCGAATGAATAACTGACAACAGCAAACTGTTTATTGCTGAAGTACAAATCGCAGATGAGTGCCATTTCACCTTGTATTCTAATATCAAAATAATTAAGATGCATGAATAGATCTTCTAATTTCCAATGCCATTCACTTTCTGTGAACAATACCAGTGGATGGTTCCTGTCATTTAAGAATATTTCAATCTCACTTCGAAGATCAAAAACTCGAGTCAGGACTTTCCCACAACAAAACCATCTAACTGAGGTTTGATAAGGCAGGTCTAAACATTCGGATTCACTTTCCATCAGGAAATCACGAAATTGGCGATAACTGAGTCGCTGAGAGCGCGCATATCTATGTTAAAGAGTAAGACCGTTGAAAGTTAAAGCAAGTTAAAATTAAAGTCTATGTCTCTATGACACAGACGGCGAGAAATGAGATCCCTATAATAGATTTGAGCATTTTCCTCATTTCTTGCTGCGGGTCGGATTAAAGGCTTTGGCGGGCCGGATACGGCCTCGGGTCGTACATTGGAGACCCATGGCTTATTAAATTTGCACTTGAGGCCTCTTGTGCAGCAATAACAGGGGTAAGCAAACTTTGGCCCGCAGGCCGCATGCGGCCCGCACCCTGATTCCATGCAGTCCGCAAGATCATTTAGAACCTTGCATACGACTGGCAGAAAGTGAGGCAATTTGAAATTATTTTATGGAAGCACGGCACCTTATTTAAACATCTAAGAAAGGGTTGGCAGCACCGCAGCTCCCGGGTAAAAGAAGAATTGAGCATTCAACTTCTCCCCAAAAACGTCTTGACAAGTAAAAAAGGTCCTCGCAGTTATTGCGTCGTATTACGGCATTGCAGTAATGCATTCCGATTCCGAAAAAGTACTTAAAATTCAGTGTTCTTTCCATAACTTCGTAGTTTACAGAAGTTAGGCTCACTGGTCTGTAATTGCTTGGTTCACTTCGTTTTCCATTCTTGAACAGTGGGCTGACTAATGCATCTCCCCATGTCTTGTGGTACTTATCCAGCTCTAAGTGATTCATTGGTTGTTGAATATGCTTCGCAAGCGGTAATAAGATTATGACTGCCTTGTAAGACAGTAGCGGATACTTAGAAGCTACTCTCAGCCAAAAAGATTAAAGTGATTGTTTAAACCGATTTTAAAGACTACGACCACATGGCAAGATCAGTTAATTCCCTCTGTTAATGTCCAGCAAGGTCAGTTGTTTCAACTCAAACGAACTGGGGCCAGACTGGTGGTCTTTGCTTGTCATTGACACACATTATTTTGAGAACACAGACAGTTAACGATAAAACTATAAAGTGCCACTGAATGTTTTGGCAGGCCCTCTTGTACTCCCGCCATATCATTCACGTACTCCCTTGGGACCGCGGACCACAGTTTGGAAACCTTTGGAGTAGCGTACTTGTTTGACCTATCGCATCTTCTTATCACTGCTTCTCATTTTACCTCGCCCTCTAGCGAGTAAGGTTGAGTCGACCTGGGGCTCCTGCGGTTCTCGAAGCCTCTACCTTCTGCTCTATCGTACTATGTTGTTACCCCTCAGCTAACTTCCCGACTCAGGAATTCATGAATAGTTTCTAACATAATTAAACAATTAAACTAATATCTGGTAAACTCCCGTATTTGTGACTTTCCACTTTCAGTCGTCGAATTTAGTAAATAAAAGATCCGTTGTAAAGTGAATATTAGGTCAAACAAAACTGAAATGCATAATAGTTCAAATACTTAGGCAAGTGAACTATTTCCCGATAAAGATATTGCATTGTGATTTAGTATTTTAGTGGCCGGTGACAAGTTCTTCCGATGCTCAAATTTCCTAAGCCAAAGATTGAAATTCTACTGACTTGACACTTTCTAGTAATTAGGATATAATGTTCAACATGGGTGGCATTGATTCGGCTGATGAGGGACTTATTTGTAGATGGTAGGTCATGAAAGAGAAATCATATTTTGCTTTTGACCTTCATTCAAGCTTATTTCTGAAATCTTAGAATTTTAGTTGCGACACCGTGTCTACTGTAATCAATTTTTTAATTCAAATGTAACTACGTTTATTGCCTGTTCGCCATTGTTCAATTCCATATAGTAGGCTAAGTCAATACTTACTGTAGTCATTCAGTATCTCGCTGATGATTTGATTTTCCAGTGGACTGTTGATAACAACCAGATGAGCTTTGGGATTCATCTCTTTACATTTTGCTTGAGCTGCGTTCCAATCCATTGGTTGAAGGACGACCGCATAGCATTTATCGACAGATTTCGCTCTGTGGTTGAATCCAGCTGGACATGGATTCATCTGTCTGAGAGCAAACAGAAGATACGAAGGAGTCAATATATGAATAATCTTATGATTTTCGAGTTAATTCAATTTTACAGTGAGGAATCCTAAAAAACTATTGCATGCATGTGCTGTGCAATATCGATAACAGCCACAACAACAGCCACAACAACAGCAATAATAATAATAATAATAATAATAATAATAATAATAATAATAATAATAATAATAATAATAGTAGTAGTAGTAGTAGCAGTAGTAGTAGTAGCAGCAGCAGCAGTAGCAGCAGCAGCAGCAGCAGCAGCAGCAGCAGCAGCAGCAGCAGCAGCAGCAGCAGCAGCAGCAGCAGCAGCAGCAGCAGCAGCAGCAGCAGCAGCAGCAGCAGCAGCAGCAGCAGCAGCAGCAGCAGCAGCAGCAGCAGTAGTAGTAGTAGTAGTAGTAGTAGCAGTAGTAGTAGTAGTAGTAGTAGTAGTAGTAGTAGTAGTAGTAGTAGTATCCATTTGTCTGCAAAACTTCCTGTCTCGGATGTTTAATAATAAACTCGCACTGAACCATTCAAAAACTGAGTTTTTACTTCTTGGTACATCATTTAGTTAATTAAATTAAATTTGAAGACCTAAATTAATTTAAATTGACAACATTTCTGACTCAGTCTGTCCGCAACCTGGGGTAATATTTGATAAGAACATGTCGTTTAACGATCATATAAATAAAGTCAGAGCTAGTCATTTTCAAATCAGAAACATTTGATGAATTCGTGATATTGACATATGTCTGCCCAGATCTGCTATGATTCCTCTTACCAACGCCCTTGTCAGCAGTAGACTCGAATAATGCAATTCCCTTTACAATGATATGGCCAAATCTAATATGCAAAAGCTTCAAAGGATTCAGAATTATATTGCCCGGGCAGTGGCGGCTCCAGGATTTGGCAAGTGGGGGGCTGTTGGGGTGGCAACTTCTAATCATGGGGGACCAACCATTTGTTGTTAGGTATGTAGTATATAGTATAGAGTCCCAACAGAGGGCCACTGGGGGCCAGGCACTCAATAGGGGGCACGGGCCCCCCTGTGGAGCCGCCACTGTGCCCGGGCCATTGAGTTATAATTCATCATCATCATCATCATCACACTCCATAGTCCATAAGGACCGTCGGAGACAACGGCATATAGAAGTGCTCGTCCATGGCCCTTTCCTTTCTTTGGCCATGTATATCGCATTTTGGGTGTCAAGTCCAGTCCATTCAAGAATTTCATCGATCCATCTTCTCTTTGGTCTTCCTCTTTTTCGCATACCATCTGATCTTCCCATCATAACTGTCTTTATTATTATGTCATCCCTCATTCTGCAGATGTGTCCAAATATTGATAATTTTCTGGCTTTGATCTTCTCCACAACAGTGTTTTTTCGTCCCAGATCTTTGCGAATGGTGGCATTCTTAATCATATCTTCATAACTCATTTTCGTCATTTTTCTATAACATTTCATTTCAAATGTGTTCTGTTTTAATCTGCCTTGTTTCTTCATGGTCCATCTCTCACATGCATACAGTAAGGTAGATATCACACATGTGTCCATAATTCGCAATTTAGTGTCTGTGCTGACATTTTTACTTTTCCCGATCGTGCTCAAATTGGCAAAAGTACTGCTTGCAATTCCAATCCGTCTTCTTATCTCCTTGCTGCAGTTATTATTTTCGGTTATTAGACTTCCTAAGTAAATAAACTGATCAACACATTCCAACTTTTCACCTTCAACATGTATTTGGACTCCTTTGTTGTTTCCCATCACCATCACTTTTGTTTTGCTTCTGTTAATAAGTAATCCATATTCTTTGCTGGTTTGATATACATCTGTGAGTTGCTTCTGCAAGTTTTCCTCACTCTCAGTCTCAGCCAATGTCCTCAGCAAATTGTAGAGCTTTGATTTGCTGCCCCTGAATCATTACACCTCCTTGTGTTTTGGCCTCCATCTTCTCCATAATGATTTCTAAGATGGCAATGAAAAACAAAGGTGAGATCGAGTCTTCTTGTCGACTGCCAATAGTTGCATTCACCCATTCACTCAGTCCTTGTTTTGTTTTTACCGCCATTTCTGACAAATCATATAAGCTTATGGCTCTAATAAGTTTTTCTGCTGTTCTTAAACATGCCAGTGACCTCCACAGACCTTCATGACATATCGAATCAAATGCCTTTTCAAAATCGATGAAGCAATGATACAGATTCGTTGATTTGATTTGTAATTTGAGCTATAATTAGTCTATGAGTTTAAATGAATGAATATGGATTATCAGATGATCTAATGTAATGCAATGTAACAAAAATATTTGTATAGCGCCTCTTCTGAAGAATCACTCAGAAGCGCTCCCACAGCAAATTACTGTATATTGACAAAGAGATAAATTTTAAGTCGTTTCAGAAAGAGGGGCCATAGAATTAGGAGTTGCTGAGCCACGCATGCTGGCGTCAAGAGCATTCCAACTGATTCAAAACCTCGCTTCAGGAACAAGGAGGTTCGTGCTTGGGGCACACTGAGAAGACCATTGGTTGTGGACCGAAGACATGGCCCACAGGGGATAGAGCTAAGAGGATGGAGTAGCTCTGAAAGGTAAGATGGTGTGGCACCATAAATAGATAGTGCAGCCGCTCTTAACACAGAAACTCAACTCGAGCAGGATAAGGCAGCCAGTGTAGAACAGACATGATATAATCACTAATGTGATCACGTCTTGTGACACCAGCAATCACCCTGGCTGCCGAACGAATAACCATCTGGAGTTTAACAAGTCGCACCGATGGAATTCAAGCAAAAATTGAACCACAGTAGTCAAGCCTTGAGCAAATAAATGCATGAATCAAAGTAGAATCAAAGTAGATCGTGTGACTAAAGCACTTAAACTAGCCTCTCACAGCTTAAAGTGTCGTAAATTGAGAAAGTCAAGTCAATCGTCATATTATTTTACATATTAAAAATATTTATAAATTTGATATCATAATTTAAAGGAGTTTTGTTGCGAATTATTAGTTGATAGCGAAATAAAAAGTTACAGTGAAAACTAAAAGTTGATTATGATGCACCGATCAAACTACGATAGGCCTACTGATATGCAGTAATTGTAATAGTGCAGGAAAGGAGATAGGGCGGATGGTGAAATAAAGGAAAATAAGAGTTTTGACTGCCAGAAATGGGGAGTCACGATATTGTTTCTGAGAAATCCGGAAATTAGTCTGTGTTATAATTAGTCTATAATTTCAAAACTGAACTGTTAGAGTCATAATGCCGGCGATGGCGATGGATGATTAAATAATGTGACTAAACACTGAAACTAGAACTCGAATCAGCATTTTCGTTAATCTCATCGTGGATGTCAGCTAATTATCTCCTTGTTCTCAATCCTTCCAAAACAGAATTTCTTTTAATTGCCACAACGACAGAAAAAAATTGAAAATTCCGCACTGATTTTAAACCCAGACACAACAATAACCTTTGTTCCAACTGCAAAAAATCTTGGATTTGCTTTTGACTCCTCCCTAAGGTTTGAAGCTCACATACTCGTATCCTAACTATCAAAAACCGGTCATGCTATGCTGACATTCGAGATCTACGCCGCCTTCGTCACTACCTTGATATTAAAACTGCTTCCACTTTTGCCACTTCAATAGTTCACTCTAAGTTAGACTACTGTAACTCACTGTTTCACGATCTTCCAAAGGCTTCCATAAATAAACTCCAATCGATTCAAAATGCCTTTACTCGTGCAGTTACCAAATCACCTAAATTCTGCCACAATACACCATTACTCAAATCTCTACAGTGGCTGAAAATAGCAGAAAGCATTAAATATAAAATAATATCGACGACTTAAAACTCACTTCATACATCAAAACCAGTCTACCTAAGAAATCTGATAATCCCACAACATCCTCGATCTACTCGACCTTCCTCTCATGCAACTCTCCTTTGACCTCTGAATCAATCATCTCTCAAAATATGCAATCGTGCTTTTTCATATGCTGCAACAGAACTTTGGAACTCAATTCCAGCATCCCTCCACTACAGGCACGTCGCAATGAATTTCTAGCAGGGGTGCAGTTTTTAAAAGTTAAAATTCGTGAGGACTCGTGACAAGCAAAAAAGATCATCGCCTTTCCTGTATCCTTTAGCTTCTTCTAAAAAATCCTGACAGGCAAAAAACAGCCTCATCTTTCAGAGGGTGCGGCGCATCCCCTAATTTTTTCCATAAATGCAGTCGCATAAATGCACCCCCACTTTCTACGGGCCTGCTCCACTGTCACCGTCGTTGGATATTTTCAGGAATCGACTGAAGTCCTGGCTTTTCAAGACTAGCTACTTGGTTTAATTCTGTTTAAAGTGTTCGCGCAGTCTTTTTGACGAGTTACCACTCTAATCTTGATGTTCTCTTACTTACTTACTTTGCAAGGTAGTCCTATTGCGTTATTAACAAAGCCAACTATCAGTGCTACAATTATATAATAATTATACTAATACTTGGACCCATGTTGTTTTATTTTTATTATCTATTTTATTACCCACTTGCTGTACCATATCGGGGCGTGATTTTTCCAAATAAAATGGATGAAATTACTTGAAAATGGTTCCTTGAGGAATACTTAAAGCCGGATACAAGATATTCCTCTCAGTTTTCCGAGTTGCAGCCAAGAAACGCACCCTGACGTCACCCCTGACCCCGGGGTACTGCATCCAAGGGTTACACCATTCAGTTACTAATAATAGCAATTAAGCATTGTACCTCATATGTTTGATAAACGGCTCCTACCCATAGCCTGGTTCTCGTTAGAAGACGCACCTGCACTTTGTGGTAGGTATGTGTATGAAAAACTTAAATGACTGCATTCAGAAAAACTTCGGAGAAGTGCAACAGATTTCAATCATTTCATGTATTTTGGCCAAAAAGTTGTGAAAATATTTACAATAAAGCAGGATAGTACCGGCTTTATTACATGCTATAGGCTTAAAGCACATCTCTTCCAATTAATTATTGGCATTTACTCCACAGTTCGGTTTCGCTGGTTTCCACTGACTGATCTCTGGAATGACATGGTCTTTTACGGATGGATGTTGTAATGATGGAAAGATTGTTGATGCCTGGTGGACCTTAACCTCCGGCTTCGTTCTTTCTTTACATTATTTGGTGGTAGCGGTGATAAGTTGTCGTTGGTCGCGCTCTTCGGGGGGTGGGGCGCGATGGATTCGTTCTATTTCGCAATAACGCCGTCCGCTTTTCACAGTTTTATTTCGACGAAGCAATCACACACGATTATTTTCGAAACAGATGTGTAACAAAATCCCTTCTAAACAAGTTCTTGACTAAACGTCTAAAACCACTTATTCAATCTAAATTCTTATCATTTCCCCGACTCCAGTCCGCCGCCTCTTTTCAGTTTCGTTCACCGGCGTTTCCGAGCGAGAGTCCCGCATCAATCGTTAGGTCCGCTTTTATCCACTACGGCTATCTGGCAATCAGTTTCCGCACATTCTGATTGGTTCTCTGATTTGCACATATAGCCTGTAATTCTAAATGTCCTGTTTCTATATTTCTTAAGTCCTAACAAATAGCGATCTAATTATATCTAATAATGTCTGATATATAGTTATTATGCAATTAGTACAATTATAGCAGTCTCATTCTAATTATAAAAGACCTCTCCGTGAGAAATGTGTTTAAAAAAGTGGATGATTTTGTCGCTTTTAAAATTGGCCTGTCTCTAACTGTCTAACACTTCATTGCAGATGTGGATTATGGAGCACCGTCGATTGACCCATTTAATTAGACCTATTAGAACCAGTAATACATTCTTATACAGAAGGGCATTATTATTATCATCATTATGATTATCATTATTACCATTACTACTACTACTACTACTACTACTACTACTACTACTACTACTACTACTACTACTACTACTACTACTACTACTACTACTGCTGCTGCTACTGCTACTATTACCATTACTACTACTACTACTACTACTACTAGTACTACTACTACTACTACTACTATTACTGCTATTACTACTACTACTACTATACCTGTTGTTATTATTATTGTCGTTCATTAAATATATTCTAGAATAACAAATTATAAAATAAGTTCCGGTTACAGAAGTCCAGAAAATCAAATAGGCCTAAGAAGTTTTAAAATAGATTTGAATACTTGAAAATCAAATGTTTTGTAGGCTAATCTGAATATAATGAGTGTACTTCCAATGTCAACGATTAATTCATATGCTGCCTTCGGTCTATGATCATTCAAACCTCAGAATCTCACATATGGGACAAACCATGTCCGAGCAGGAGGCGTCATCCCATCCGCCTAAATTACGATTGTAAGCGCAGAGTTTGGTGAAGGACATGCAGTGTTGACTTTGAGCGTTGCAATTTGGTTCCCCCGGACACCAGTTTGTATATCCGATGGCTTGGTTGCTCCTCGGGTTTGACTTCCACACAAATGGAGAAGAGCAGTCATTGGAGTTTTGTCGATTACCGCTAGTCCAGAACCAGTTACATCCGCCTGTACCGGAACAATCAATAGAAAAGAAACTGCGCTTTTGCAAAGTGGTATTTTCGAACAAATTTGTGGACATATTGTATTGAATTAATAATAGTTTCCAATATAATTCAACTACCAGGTCAACTCCCGTATTAGTAACTTTCTGTCTTCAATCTTCGAAGTGAATATTGGGACAAGGAGATTGAAATGGACGAGAGTCCAAAATGTTTAGCTCTGTGAACTAATTTCCGCTAAAGATTGCGTTGTGATTTAGTATCTTAGTGGTCAGTAGTAAGTTCTTCGGATGCCCAAATTTCCTAGGCTAAAGTTTGAAATACTACTCGTTTAACTAGTTTTCTGTTTTACAGGTAGATCAGTTTAATTGCTTGACACAATGACATTTTGCTTTTGCTATTCAGTCATATTTCTGAAATCTTGGAATTAAGACATAATTTTAACAATGGATGGCTGGCGTTGATTCGGTAGATGGAGGGACCCATTTGTAGATGATAGGTCATCAAAGAGAAATCACATTTTGCTTTTGACCTCTAGACATTCAAGCATATTTCTGAAATCTTGGAATTTTCGCAGCGTCACTGTGACTACTCACTACTATAATCAATTGCCTAATTCAAATGCAACTGCATCTATTACATCTTCGCCATTATTCAATTCCATCAAGCAAGTCAATTCTTACTGTAGTCATTCAGTATCTCGCTTATAATTTGATTTTCCAGTGGACTGTTGATAACAACCAGATGGGCTTTGGGATTCATCTCTGTACATTTTTTCTGAGCTGCGGTCCAATCTATTGGCTGAAGGACGACTGCATAGCATTTGTTGACTGCATTCACACTGTGATTGAATCCAGCTGGACATGGATTCATCTGCCTGAGTGTAAACAGAAGATACGAAAGAGCCAATAATTAATCTGATAATGTTTCGCGTTCATTCAATTTTCCAGTAAGAAATTCTACAAAACTACTGCTTGCACGTGCTGTGCAGTTTCGACATCAGCAACAAAACAACATCAACAACAGTAACACCAACGCTATGTTTGGGTGTGCTTGAGATGTGTGTTAGTGTATGTGTTGAAGTATGAAAGGGTGCATGGATGTGTGTCTCGTTGTGGTTTTGGGTGTGTGAATGTACGAAGAAGGACACGATAGAAGACGAGTGAGAAGAGGGAGGTGTCCGACTGTGTTTAAAAAGAGGAATGTGTGGAAGTGAAAGAGAAAGTTAGAGAAAATGTTTTGAAATTGGCGTTTCGAGAAGGTATTTGAAATCGGTGTAAGGCGTTTCGAGAAGGTATTTACTGTTTACTGTTTACTGTTTATTTCCAACTAAACCACCATAGAGGCATAGAACATAAATCATAGAACATAAATCATAAGCAAAAGCACGATGAACAATGAACATAAATCATAAATCATAAGAACAATGGACATGTAGAAAAAATTGAATGTTTGTTAAAATGACGACTATATCAACGAACCGTCTCCTTGCTTACTAGGCTGGTTTTCGTTCTCATGAATACGTGTGGAAAACCTTCAGCCTTTCGATCGACACTTGATTTTTAGGTGGTTGTCGGTCTTGTAACCCAGCGGCATTCAAAATTTCAAATGTTTCTCTACCATTGCTATAGTTACAGTGGATGTGGTTTAGGGGTTAACACTTAAAAGCACCCACCATATGGTCCATGTCATCTCCCACCTAGCTCCCAGTTTCACCGCACCCTTTCCAGTGGACATTAAGGCTACTAGACCAAAGCTGGCATCCAAACTAGACCCTGACACAGACGAAGTTGAAGTTCAAATTGTAAAGGTGCTTTAGAGACAGAGTAGACTTCAGTGGATGCCTATGTTCAATGATGATAGATTTATAATAGGGCCTAATGTGAAAACTGAGACGGCGAAAGCATTCCTTTGGAAGCGGTATTGCAATTAGTAGATCTACTGTACGCATTGGATGATTCACTTACACGAAGCGCGACCATCCATGGCTCGTCCGTAACCTCACATCATGATTTATGTATTTTTCTCTGGACATTCCACGGGAGGCCGTCTCTGGCCATATAGGCTTCTTCTTCTTCTTCTTCTTCTTCTTTTTCTTCTTCTTTCTTTCCTTCCGTCTTTCCCTATTGGGTTGGACGATGGGTCTGAATGAGTTCCTTCCACTTCTGTCTGTCTCTTGCTGCTCTGGTCATTTGGATGAAGTTCATTTGCATTTCTTCTGCATCCTCTTTTAAGTTTTCTATCCATGTTTTTCTTGGTCTTCCTTTTCTCCTTTTCCCTTCGACATAGTTGTATAGTGCTTTCTTTGGTAGTCTTTCTTCCTTCATTCTTTCAACATGACCAAACCATTTCAGTCTTTGTTTCTGTATTGATTCGAGTATCGTTTCTTTTTGCTCTGTCTTTTCTCTGATCGTTTCATTTCTTATTCTTTGTCTTCTGCTGACTACTGCTATTCCTCTTAACCAGTTCATTTCTGCATTTCTGCATATAGGCTTACAATATATATATATATATATATATATATATATATATATATATATATATATATATATATATATATATATATATATATAGGATGTAAAATTGGTATATATATATATAGGCCTACACATAATGGACAAACCATTTTATATATATATATATATATACATACATATATATATATTATATAGGCTAACTTTGTCAACGTCAGCGAACCGGTTGTTAATCAATTGGCATCACGTCGCTGGTTAACTTAAGTGTTGTTCTTTTTATTCACCATTGAACGTTGTAAAGATGAAGTTCTCATGTTGAATTATTCTTCATTGTTTGAAAAAGTTTTCGAGTTTAAAGAAAAGATTTTGTTCTTCGTTCATTCACTTCATTGCTTGTTTACATTAATACGGCCAGTTACGTAGACCTACAGTACTTATAAGTTGAGACGACGAACTTATAAAGATCATTCAGAGAATTAAAAATGCCACGGTTTCGTGACAACAACAACAACAACAACAACAACAACAACAACAGTAATAGTAATATGCCTAATAATAATAATAATAATAATAATAATAATAATAATAATAATAATAATAATAATAATAATAAGCCGGCCGGCGAGTCTACTTGGTTACCGGTGACATTCACGAGGAGGCTTTTCTCCAAAAGATACTCTCGCTGTAGCCTACAGTGCAACGCTTCAGACGCACCGTGATTAAAGCCCCCGACAGTAATCGGATCGTCGCCTCGTCGATTGTGCCCACTACTACCAGCATTCTTATGCGCTTAATTTTTCTTGAAATATCCATAGGCAAGATGGATTGTCGGCCAGTAATTAGGGTGTTATTACTTTACTATACACTACGTTGCTCCTTATTTTTTTCTATTAGCAGGATAGTCTAGATAAAATAACAGTCACGATTCGTGATTAATATGCAAGCACTGAACCTAGCTAGTCAATGAATTAGTCGTGAGAAGAGGCAGATGATGACGCCCACTAAATTGTTCCTAGTAACTAATAACACCCTAATTACTATACCCTACACATTTGTGAAATGCTGGTAACAGTGGGCACAAGCGAGGAGGCGGTGATCGGATTACAGTCAGGGCTTTCACCCTGGTGATGTGTCTGTTTCGATTCATGGTGGCGTGAGAAGCCATAAAACATCTCTTCCTAGTGGGATGAGGAAGATGCAATGATGCGATCCCTGCCCCATTATATATACACGGGGTTGCTCCGCTTTGCAATGTGACTCCACCGTTGGACGCATCCGCTGGCATCTCTTCCTTTGAAATCACTAATATCACGTGGCTTCCCATGAGATGGCACAGGTGTCCCCATTAGACGGCCGAGTATTCATGGGTAAGCTACACACAGACCGTGCCATGGGTCGCAGGGTCCATGTTGCCAGTCGGCGTCACTTGGACGCGGAGTGTGAGTCATATACGGGAAAGGCTATGACTGTCTGAAAAGATCGGACTCAATTTGCCTCTTTTCACCATCGTATAGGAAGCTAGACAGCACCTAGTCAATACCGACATCACTTACTGCTTATCACAGTATCATTAACCAACCAATAATAGTATAATAATTAATAAAATAATTATTTTTTATTATAACAGCAAAATAATTATGAGTAATTTTAAAACTTTATATGTTCGGATTGTGTAGTAGACCAGTTCTCTGGTTTGATTCGCGAGAAATGTCATATAGATATTTGTTGATTTTTAAAGTATTCGTTTCTTAATAATGAATTAAAGCAAAGATGCACAAGAACGTTCAACGATCTTGAGAAAAGTTGGACTCATCTAATAAATGTGGAATCTTCTTTCTTTTATGTTGCCCGTGCAGTCGTGCAGTAGTGTAGCGTGGCGGGGGTAGGGGCGGTCGCCCGGGAGCAAAATTATTGGAGTACAACATTCCATGTGAAAAATTAAAACTAAGTAATAATAGATCATAAAATAGGCTGGCGTATGTCATTCAAGAAGAATTGCAAGTAGGCTACTCTCTCGGAATCTATAAATGTGAAAATAGGATACGAGGAAACAGGACCGTTGAGAGAAATCCCGGGCCCCCTGTGGACCAGTCACGGGCCTCTAAAAGTTTGAAAATTCTAAAATGTTTTAGGAAGTTTGTTCTTTTAAAATGCTAAAGTTTTCAAAGTATACAGATCAAGTGTGAACAAGTGGTAATGGCTTTCATTTGCTTGTCTGGCTTTACAAGGCGTTAAATGACACGCAATGCCTTCTACGAGTTCTTCAACCACCTTCAGCGTGTCCATAATAATAAATAGGGGCCAAGGGCGTAGCGACGGGGGGTATATCGGCATATATATACTTCCCGAAATCAGTCTACCTTAAAGTGTTTTATGTGATTTACATGTGGTTATATGTGGTTTATATGGTTTATAGTTAAGATTTATACCCACCCAAAATATTTATACCCTCTCAAATCAAATTCTTGGCTACGGCTCTGATAGGGGCCTACATGTTGTATTGAATGCAGTGGCGTCGCCAGGAATTTTTGGTTGGGGAGGCGAAAGAGGGCTGACGTGTCAGATTCCTTACCCACCCACCCCCACAAAAAACTTTCTCGTCGTCTTTACGCGAATCTGGTAGGTGGTCTAGGGCAGGTTGCGGGCCATATCCCCCATTTGCCCGCCGTGGCGACGCTAATGGTTTCGAAATATGTGCATTTGAACGCGGTGAGAATTTGAACGCGGATGGCATTTGAACGCGTGAGCATTTGAACGCGGAGGGGATTTCGGCGTGGTCTGAGTTTTATTGCAGCGTGATTATCACCTCTGCGTGATCAGGGGCCTTGCAGTGGTGACTTTACACTAAAATTTGGTCTAATTCGCCGAGAATTTGTCTAATTTTCGAGTTAAACAATTTCTCGCATTCTCTTACATGGCAGACAAAGACTCGATAAAATCTGACTATAAATCGAGGGCCAAAAAGATAGCGAGAAACTAATTGTAAATTTCTTCAAGGCTTTGCGTGGCCTTGAATTTTTGCGAATTTCAAGAGAGTTCAGATCAGTGGCGTCGCCAGGAATATTTGGTTGGGGCGGGCAAAATGGGGCTGGTGTGTCAGATTCCTATCCCACCCCATCCATAAATAACTTTCTCACCGGATTTGCACGAATCTGGTAGGTGGTCTTGGGCAGGTTGGGAGACAGTTGTTCCCATTTGCCCCCCTCCGTGGCGACGCTAATGATTGAATGAGATAAGTTCGATAACATTTTGCCAGTCCGCCGCGGCCCCTTACAGATCTTCATTCCCTGGACAGTTACCCTTTGCCCTCTCTCGACGGGTCTGCGAAGACCTTTTTATATATGCTTGTGAAGATACTGCGTGCACAGAATGAGAAAATTTCAGTTAAATTCTCAAAACTACAAACCCATTTGGGGAACAGTTTTGCTGATCCAACCTTTGATTCATTTTCTGCAAAGAATGCCAAACGCCAAAGACTGCCAAATATTCGAGATATGAGTCGTAATCTTCTCCACTGTCTAGATCCGATGTCGTCAGTTGAGCTTCGGAACAAAATGAAGAGACGCCAGAGAATAACAACTGCAGAAGCAGCCAATACAGTATGGAAGACATGGCTGATTCGCAAACGATACAGCTAAAAATTCCGAACAGAACTAAGATAAATACATTGTTTGAAATCCTTATAATCACAGCAGACAGTAGATATTTTCTCTGTAATTAAATGTTCAATTTCAGTCATGCGCTGCATGCGCTGGCTTTGTTTGAGAAAGAGATCCGTGCTTTTTATTATGGTAGCGGGGCCTGGCTTGGGCGTAGCCAGGGGTGCAAGGGGTGCAAATGCACCCCAACCCAAGTTGTAAAGTGCCAAACAATTTTGATGCCATTATTTGAGCACTAGCATTGCAATGTAAAATGCAATTCTTATTTGTTTACTTTTTGTTAGCATTATTTTGTTTCTGGTATTTGTTAACATAAACATAATAAGGTGACCAGATGTCCCGGATTGGCCGGGACAGTCCAGGAGTGGAATAAAATGTCCCGCTTCCCGGACAAGTCCTTTCCGGGACAATGAGACGTCCCGGAATGGAATTTTTCATAATCAAATACCTATATTTTTGCTATTTTATTTTGCAACCATCAGAACTTAATATGAAACCAACAAATATACAGTGCCACTGTATCTTTTGTAAATTTGGTATGCATGCGCTATATAAGTAAATTTATTTATGTAAATTCTATTCACTTGGTTGACGATGATTGGTTTCTTTTGAGCGGGTGGCTATGACAATGCAAAACTTAAAAATGGCAGACTACCAAGGGTATGGCTTTGGAATGTTATTAAAATACATAGGTTAATTATTAATATTAGGGCTGGAAGTTAGCAGAGTGGTAACAACGTTGGACGATGGAGCTGGAGGTCGCGGGTTCGAGTCCCGCAGGAGCCCTAAAGGTCGACTCAGCCTTTTTCGCGGTGGTAAAATGAGGAGCAATGGTAGAAGTCACTGCGATAAGTCAAACAGGTACGCTATGCGATACACTAGCCCCGTATCCGTGGCATTGCACACCTGGCTGAGGGCTATAGAAACGGAGATCAGCGCCGCCTTATGAGCCCGTGAGGCTCGGGGAAGGACTTTGACTTTTGAATTATTAATATTATTAACTTCAGTTAAATCAACTCTATTTTGGATCTAAAATCAGTTTACAATCAGATCTTTTACAATCAGATTTTATATAATTAATTATAATTCAGTCATTGTACTTGTCTAGTCTAGTCTATTGGACATCTAGTTTTCTCATGTTTATGAATTGTAAATTACAACCAATTTGTATATCGTTATTGTATCAAATTAACAGTATTTTGCCATGAATACTGCTTAATTCGAAGTAATTATTAATTATTCACTGCTTAATTCGAAGTAATTTTATATTGAGTGTTAGCAATAGAGTTGACAAGTTTGCAATATTTTGGCTCAGTTTTTTCAATTAAAAAATGACACATTTTAAAAAAGAATTTGAAAAAGTTTCTGAATATTGTTTTAACTATAGTAATTATAATGAATATTTTCAAACGAAACATTAACTTTGACATTGTAAAGACGACAAGATGACGGGGTTAACGCGTTGTGACGTCATATTTGAAAGAGTCTGACTTTTTGTGACGACGTGTGACGAGGGGGAGGGCGGTCAAAATTGCCAAAATCGCATGACGTCATTTATAGATGGCCCCTTGAGTGCCATCACTGTCATTATATAGCCAAACTGAATCGAGTTCGCTCGATTCGATTATCGATATGCATATCCATTTTCTAAATATAAGAATTGCACCCCAACAACAAATTCATAGCTACGCCACTGGGGCCTGGACCTGTAGTTATAACTACATGACCAGTATGATAGTTTTTGTGAAAAAGTTATTGACATCCTATTTATGTTCATGACAGCGATAATAGTGTATTTTGGATTTCACATTAGACAGTGTTAGCTTAGCTGGTGTCAATTGATGCCTGATGATTGTTGTGAGATACTCTAATCGCTGGCGATCAGAAACTGGTGGATGTCCGGGACCAAATCGATAACTTTTTAAAAAGGGTTTCATCCTAAAAAAATTGAAGAGCAACAAAAAAGTCAAACAAGCCAGCTGAAAAAAGTGACGATGAGCAATAAAAAGGTCGTCCAATCATACAAGTCAGCTCCTGAAGCTGACTATAAACTTATTTCTTCCAAGTTCCAATTCACAGCGTAGATTTATATAGCACCTGTCCATGATTGACCTTTCATTTGGATCTCCCGCCCCATCTGGTGGATGCCCGGGTCCACCGCTCCACCGCTTCCCCCTCTGCACGCTACTGAACTCCAACGCGGATGTACAAGAGGGTTGGTTTATATATAGTACATAACATGTATTTGCTATGCAGATTTGGTTGGCCATTGCCTGTCTTATATCTACATTTGCGATCACGGTCCAGTTAATAAACAGCAGTGGTGTTGAAGTTTATACTATACTGTATAAATTAATCAGTTACTGATTATTCCACGATTTCTAATTTTGATATGTAATATTCAAAACGATTTTTTACTGCGATAAATCCGCTTAATAATAGACTATAATACAGCCAAAGCTTTCTTTTAATGGAAAAAAGACTATATATATATAATATATATAGTCTTTTAATCGAAAGAGGGTGTAAAAATTTGGGGTTGTCCTTGAACTACGACAAATGCGAAGCCGTTCACAGAGGTCCAATGCTGATAACCAACACATCCCTGGACCGGTTTTCGCGGGTCAGCGTTCAAGACGCCACCTTGCTGGGCTCAGCGCTGGAAGTTTCATCCGCCTTTGAGGTGCTCATGTCCAGCCGAATAGCAGACTTACAGACGGCCCTCAGTCGCTTGCTTTTAATTCCAAGGCAAGACGCCCTCTTTCTGCTTCGGAGTTCTCTGAGCCATTCAAAGCTCCTCTATACGCTGCGATGCACCCCTTGCGCCGAACATCCACTGCTAGAGAGTTTCGACGCAACCATGCGCGAGGGCCTAAACAGCATATTAAACATTCAGCTTTCGGACAGCCAGTGGCGTCAGGCGACGCTACCCATTAGGGATGGAGGTCTGGGGATTCGTCGGGTGTCCATGCTTGCACCATCTGCCTTCTTGGCTTCAGCTGCAGGCACCCGACCCCTCCAGTCTTCCATGCTAGAGAAAGCCTGTGTAAGCACTGACGCGCATGAATTGCAAGTCAGGAACCAGTGGTCCTCCATGAGTCAGCTACCGAGCCCAACATCCGGCTCCCTCACCAAGCAGAGCACCTGGGATCGTCCTCTAATTCAAAGAGAAGTAGCATATCTACTCCAGATCCATCAAGGGCAATACCACCAAGCCCGTCTGCGAGCTGTCTCAACACGACACGCTAGCGACTGGCTCCATGCGCTTCCAATCACCAGTTGTGGCCTTCGCATGGACGATGAGACGATTAGAGTCGTCGTCGGCCTACGGCTAGGGGCCACAATCTGCGAGAAGCACCTTTGCCTTGCGGTGCTATGGTCTCGGAGGACGGCGCTCGCGGGCTCTCATGCCATCTAGGTCCAGGTCGCGTCCCCGACACTGCTTGCTGAACGACATAGTTCAGAGGGCCTTGGTTAGGGCTGGGATCCCTGCTATCAAGGAGCCGCCTGGTCTCTGCCGAACCGATGGGAAAAGACCAGACGGCATGACCCTGATCCCGTGGCGGACCGGTCGAAGCCTGATCTGGGATGCAACTGTGGCAGACACAGTTGCTCCCACGTATTTGCCAACCACAGCGCTCGCAGCAGGAGCCGCCGCAGAAGCAGCTGCGGCTAGAAAGACATCAAAATATCAGGCCCTCTCATCCACCCACATCTTCTTGCCGCTGGCATTTGAAACATTTGGCCCCGTCAACAACGACGCCCTCTCCTTTATCAACGATCTGGGTCGACTCATTGCCCTACAATCCGGGGACAATAGAGAAGGATGCTTTCTGTTCCAAAGAATATCCGTCACGATTCAGCGTTTCAACGCCATCGCATTCCGCGGAACATTTCCAAATCTGCAACCGGACGAGAGCTAGCACACTAATTTCATGTCTCCGGACAATTTTTTTATCATAAGTCCCTCGGGAATGAAGTACCGAGGGCATAAAAAATTAAAAATATATATATATATATATTATATATATTATATATATAAAGTCTTTATATATATATATATTATATATATAATTCGTCTGCACGGGCATCATTTGTATGCGAATTACAAACAAATCCTTTGAAGTACCGACATGACTATCAAGAAACTCTTCCTCTATCTTCGCAAAACTGAATTTCTAATGTTAGGGACATCACCTCAGGTAAAGAAGATCGAATTGCATCAGCCTGTATCTTCTTCTGCAATTCAAACATTCAGGTGTCTTATTCTGCTCGCAATGTCATTGGCCGGAATATTCTTTTGGAAGAATCCGGCCAATGGGGCCTACTTCGTTGGAAGTGTTTTGTAGCTGAGGTTTTGGAGAAGTTTATATCGTTTACTGCAATTTGATGATTACGTGTGATGTTGATTTCATTGCGTTTTGGGCGCATGACGTATCTGAAGATATTTTCAGTTTATTTTATATTAATATACTCTAGTAGTCACTTCTTTTCTGCTCCGATTCTGCACCATTTGGTAGACAGTTCATACAAGCCACGCCCTCTACAGTATATGCGTTGGAAGCCTTCCAGCTGAGCCTAGGTGAAGTGAGTAGACTCAGCGATATCCAGGACGAGCTCTGTGGCCAAAGTGTATAAGACGACATGTTAATCTGTGCGAGAAATTTACATATGGAAATCTACATATGAAAATCTACATATGGAAATCTACATATGAAAATCTACATATGGAAATCTACATATGAAATCTACATATGGAAATCTACATATGAAAATCTACATATGGAAATCTACATATGGACGGACACGAAAGGTTTTAGTGTAGAACTAGAAAGATGCTCGCTTCGCTCGCAGTGCAGGATAATACTAATCCAATACCTATACCTAATACTCAATCATTGAATTCATGCTGAACAACATTTCAATGATGTACTGTACATACGCCACCTAGCAAAGCTCTGCGCCACGTAATAATTAGGCCTATGTACGTTAAAATCACGCAACTGTGACCATTTGTGACGCTGTACACGTATTTTTTGTGTACGTTAAAATTGCGCAACTTCCTCAAGCTACGAACAATGGTTACCAATAGCAACGTCGTCGCACGCCCACCCCTCTGACGCTGCAATGACTCGACTAAACCGTGCTAAACGTACGCTTCGTCAAACGCTTCTTTGTCAACCAATGAGAACGCTTGAAGGTAACAGAGAGACATACAGAACAAGGATCTTAATATTATAGATATGGGAACAGGAAAGATCGCTTTTTGAAAATCTGTACACGCATTTCAAACTTTATATTACAAACATTAAACCCGCTTCGTATACATGTCCGTTAGCTTAATATCTTGATTTTTTCTGTCTACCGTGATTCCATGGTGAAATAAAGATTCATATATTAAAACAGCTGGTTTTCATGTAGCGCAATAGTTATTTTGTTGGTATAAGCTACTTGCTTACTAGTTGATTTACTTGCTCACTTGGCATAATGGCAGGATTGGCAGGAGATGTGGGTCGCGAACGACACGGAACTATACCCAGAGAACAGGACAAGGACATTAGCAGAGGACAGAAGCGATCAATTGGGTTGGTCAGTGGTCGTAACTGGCCTATTTCTTGGTCTCATCATCGCGTTCACGTTGTTCGGTAACTGTCTCGTTGTCCTCTCCGTTGTCCTCTTCCGTCCTCTTCGATCCGTGACCAACCACTTCGTCGTGTCCCTCGCCGTCGCCGACATCACCGTTGGCCTTCTCGTCATGCCCCTGTCTGTCCTCGGCCAGGTGGAAGGCCGGTGGCGCCTGGGGTGGACGCTCTGTCACTTCTGGATGTCGTTCGACGTCACTTCCTGCACGGCGTCAATCCTCCACCTGTGCGTCATTTCCGTCGACCGTTACGTGACAATAACACGTCCGCTAATTACCCACAGGACCCGGATGTCAAGACGGAGGGTGCTGCTCATCATCGTTGCCGTCTGGTCATGCAGTGGCGCTATATCATTCGTGCCACTCTTCCTCGGCTGGTCACGTGACGACCCCGAGGGCGATGACGATGACGGGGGGACAACATGTCACATCCGTCCCAACTGGAAGTACGCCGTCGCTTCGTCGGTGACGTCATTCTACCTTCCGCTGGTCGTCATGACGACCGTCTACGTCCGGATATTTCGCGTCGCCAGGAGTCAGGCGGCGAAAATAGAATTCCTAGAAAAGAACTTCTTCGACCGGAACAAGAAGAGGAGTTATCGTCAAAAGATGATGATCATCCGGAGACTGAGACGGGACGGGAAGGCCATCCGGACCCTGGGGACCTTGATGGGACTGTTCTGCGTCTGTTGGGTTCCCTTCTTCCTCGTCTACCTTCTGGGGCCCATCTGCGGACCCCGATGTCAGCCAGACCTCGAAGTTGAGGCGGCCATCACGTGGCTCGGTTACTGCAACAGTTTCGTCAACCAGTGCGTTTACGCTCTGATGAACAGAGACTTTCGCACGGCGTTCCGTAAGATCCTTAGCTGTCGCTGCCGCCAACGTCACCCGGAAGCTGACGTCAGCACGGACTCTCTGACGTCATCGGCGTCTTCCATTCGTCGTGCGTCGCGTAAATTCGCCGAGGAGATAAGACTCCGGATATTTAGACAGAGAAATTGCTCCGTCCAATCGACAGCAGTCACAGATACAAAAACCTTCAGGGAATAACACCGGTTCATAGAAACTCTTTCCAAATCACTTCGTCTCACCTGTACTATCGACTTTCTTCAATGGGCCCATATTCGCTGTCTACGTCGCCTCCGTCCTTGCCTTGACACCAAAACTGCCTTCACAATCGCCACTTCAATAGTCCATTCCAAATTGGATTACTGCAACTCCCTTTACTATAACCTACCAAAAACCTCCATCAACAAAATACATTTAATTCAAAATGCACTAGCCCGAGCAGTAACCAAATCACCAAAGTTCTGCCATATTTCACCCATACTGAAGTCACTACACTGGCTTAAAATATCCGAACGTATACAGTACAAGATAATAACGATTACTTACAGTTCACTTCATTCGTCAAAACCGGTTTGCCTTCGTAAACTCTTAACGCCTCAGCCTCCCCGACCTACACGATCATCATCTCATCTCACACTTTCACGCCCGTTAAATCAGTCATCACTCAAAATCTGCAACCGCGCTTTCTCATACGCCGCACCAGAACTTTGGAACTCAATTCCAGCCTCCCTCCGCAGCCTACGACATGGTCAAACAATAAGCTCCGAATCCTCATTTCCTTTAATTCCTTCAATATCACCTCAAGCCTTTAATAATATTAATAATAATAATAAGAAGAAGAATAATAATATTATTATTATTATTATTATTATTATTATTATTATTATTATTATTATTATTATTATCATCATCATCATCATCACCATCATTGTTCACTAAAATATTCTAGGATTACAAATTATAAAACAAGTTTCAGTTACAGTAAGTCCAGAAATCCAAACAGGCAGTTTTAAAATAGACTCGAATATTTTAAAACCCATTGTTTTGTATGTTAATCGGAATAAAAATGAGTGTGCTTATAAAGGTCAAAGCATAAGTCATTCGCTGCCTTCGGGCTATGGTTGTTCAAATCTCAGGACCTCACACAAGGGACAAAACATGTGCGAACAGAAATCATCCTGCCATCCGTTTATATTTCTATCTCCGTAGCAGTTTTTGGCAAAGGTCATGCAGTGTTGTCCTCGACTGGCGCAATCTGGTTCTCCCGGACACCAGTTTGTATACCCTATGGCTTGGTTGTTCCTTGGGTTTGACTTCCACACAAATGGAGAAGAGCAGTTATCGGAGTTTCGTCGATAACCGCTGGTCCAGAACCAGTTGTGTCCATGAGAAACGGGACAATCTAGAGAAAAGAAATAGACCGCTTCTGCAAATGGTATTTTCAAACAAATTTCTGGACAGATTATGTTGATTCAAGAATAGTAACAAATATAATTAAACAATTAAACTAATATGTGGTCAACTCCAGTATAAGCGACTGACAGGGCCGGAGCGACACACTGCGCCAGCTCCGCAAGGCAGAGGGAGCCAGCTTTTAGGGGCACAGGAATCCGGCGTAAATACTGTATGTATTGCGGTCAGCCTCTACACATCAAGCAGGCTTCCTGCAGTCGGCGGGGGGTAGGGGTGGGGTGGATGGGTCAGGGCTTTAACTAATCGAACTCAAAGACAAACTACAGTAATTCAAGTGTATATAGTCATGGGTGCCCACAGAAATTTTTCCAGGGGGCAAAACACTATGGTCACGGTTAGTATTTTGGCAAGTCAATAATTATTCTTACCGTATTCGTTCAGCGTCTCGCTTATAATTTGATTCTCCAGTGGACTGTTGATAACAACCAGATGGGCTTTATGATTCAGGGCTCTGCATTTTTCCTGAGCTGCGGTCCAATCCATTGGCTGAAGGACGACTGCATAGCATTTGTTGACTGCATTTACACTGTGGTTGAATCCAGCGGGACATGGCTGCACCAGTCTAAGTTCAAACAGAAGATACGAAAGAGCCAATAATTAACTTGATATGACTGAGAGAGATAGAGAGAAAACCAAGCAACAATAATACATTATAAAATAGGCAGATATGTCATTCACGAAATATTGCGAGTACTTTTTCAGAATCTATTATTTGAATGTGGGAATAAGATGTGAGGACAGAGCCCCTTCGAGAGAATTTCCGGGTCCCTGGGCAATGCTGTCACGAGCCCCAAAAATGGTTGAAAGTTCATGGTTTTCATTGACTTTGTCCCCAAAAGGTTTTCAAGTTTTCAACAAAATTCTGAACAAAACTAAGATAATTACATGTTACATGGCTTGGTATCTTTATAATCGCAGCGGAAACCCAATTTCTGCCTGCAATTATATGTGCTAATTTAGTTATGTGCTGGCGTTGTTGATTAGGAAATCAGTACTTTTCATGATGACAGCAAGGTCTGGATCTGTCGTTATCACGGTGTTAATTCATATGAAATTATGCCTGATAATTTTTGTCATGAGACACTGTAAAACGGATGTTCGTCAAGCTAGGCCTACTGGACAATTAGCCTGAACGGCGTTTCTCCTACAGCTGTAGCCGAATCGCCGTATAACGCTATTGTCCTGATTCCGCTCCTAAGTGGTGTTTCGTGAACAAGTGTTAAATATGGTTGCATTTAGATACTTGTGCTCTCTATCCGGAGATTCGAAGCCAATGACATGCCGATGAGCCCAACAGAGGAGTGGCCATGGGACGGAGGGTTAGCAACCTCGTGTTCTCAAAGCACATTGATTCTCTTTGTCTTATACGCTCGCTATATAACATTCGAGACCTACGCAGAATCCGACACTTTATACCTTCCACGGTATTCATTCCTCTGGTTAATGTCTTCATATCTAATTGTCCTGACTATTGCAACTCACTGCACACATTGCAAATCAAATCTTAAACTCTTGAAAAGAATTCAGAAGTCTTCATCTACATTAGAGCCAGCAATGAAACCTCCAAATATTATCACATCACAACCTATCTCAGAACATTTAACCACCTACTCAAACAAATACTAGAGTCTGAGGCTAACAGGCTAATTACTGTCTCAAATTTCTAAATTAAACAACTACAGTAACCAATCAAATTAGAGCAATTAACTTCATGACAAGCGCTCAAACGTTGCTGAATGTCTTATTATGTCATTTGTATCACATCCGCCAGTTTTGAAGAGCATCAGCGTAGACGCGAGGATCAAGTGGGCCGGCTACTTTATCCGGCTTCAGACCGGCCGGTTCGTGCCAATTGTGCAAACAATAAGTGAATTTTTATTTCGGGGTAGTAAGGCTGCCGAACAACATTTAAAAACAGCAAATTATGTTATTTTGGACAGATCATGAGAAAACACGGCCCTTGTCTAGAAAAAGAACTAATTCAAGGAACATTATCCCGCGGACGATCACGTGGAAGACCAAGAACAGCCTGGCTAGATAACATAACAACATGGACTGGACTCTCTTTTCAAAATATGATTCGGAAAACAGAAAAACGACAGACATGGAGAGATGTGATACATAGTGTAGCCCAACCTCGCGTCGAGGATGGCTAAAGAACAGAACAGAACATATAGATAAGTATATACAGTAGTATATATAAGTATATAGATAGATCACGTGGAAGACCAAGAACAGCCTGGCTAGATAACATAACAACATGGACTGGACTCTCTTTTCAAAACATTATTCGGAAAACAAAAGAACGACAGACATGGAGAGATGTGATACATAGTCTAGACCAAACTCGCATTGAGGATGGCTAAAGAACAGAACAGTAAGGCAAAGGTGCACCCATGCCACCGTGCCACCGTGGGCTCATTGCCCGTAGGGTCTGGTGAGGATCCTCGGTTTCTTTCACATCAGTCCATGGGTGGCTAAGCCATACATCGGCGGACGGCGCCAATCTTTTCCGCTGAACCTATGGCTACCTTCACAATGCTGCCATTGTCACTCAATATACAACTGCCATCTGGCGAGAGAAGGCTGAGTCAGCTCGGCAGAATAGAAAGAACTAGTTCTATGACAGTTTTGGTCTCTCAGTAATGAGTCTTTATTAAATTCCTTAAAGTTATAACCTAGCGAATGAAGGCTAATTTGACCTTAGACCCAGGGGCTACTGCGGGAGTTGAACGCGTTCCGACAGCATGCCGCTCTAGAGTCTTACCAATCTGCCATCTTCCCGCCCCAAAGTACAACCAGAGCTATTGAATTCCGATTGGCTAAAAGGCTAAACCTCTAAAGCTTCCACCGATGTGGGTCATCGACCACACTGGGGTCTCAAAGCGCACCCCAAAGCCCTCTAGTCGGACTAAATGGAGTGTGTCTGTCTGCCTTCATGGTTCCTCACCCCTTCCCTTATTCTCTTACTCTGACTACGTCTCATGGCGGAGGCTGCCATATCGGTCTTCCAGCTAATATCAACCATTTTGGTAATGCACTTGGCACCAGTTGATGGTCGCTCCGGACAGCAGACACAGTGAACGTTTGCAATACTCAAAAATGGCCAAACAGGTTTATGTGGTCATAATATTACACTAATCAGAGACATTTGAGCTATGACCTTTGGCGTTCATCGTAGACATTTAGTGAGCAACATAAACTCAGAGATTATTATTAATTGTGTGAACAAAACTCAAAGATCTATTAGATGCGAACTTTTATTTTAGAATGCAATTAATTTTTCTCTCTCTAAGATAATGAGATATTGAAATCCATAATCAAATATCGATGATCCTCTGATTCGGGTGTACGAATATCCAACGGCTCCGTCCTTGTCGACGAACTCTGTAGTGTAAGAGGTCGACGTGAATTCGAAGGCAACGAACCCATGAACAAACCCGGAAATAGTCGACCTGTAGACTCAATCCGTTAAGAACCGATTCATTTGAGCAGCGAAGCACGGCTGGCTGCGCACCCACAAGATGCGCTCGCCGGCCAGGCAGAAAACTATAGTTAGAACTACGGTCTAATCTTGCAAGATTAGACCATGCGTGTCATACGAATTTTATTTCTGATGATGAAATACGTATAAATACGCGTACATGAAAAGTTCCGTACGGTAGAAGTACGTTGTCTAAAATAATTGAACCGAAATCTTAAAATTTAGTTGGAAACATTTAATTGTAGTGCTATACTTTAAATCTAATTCGACGCTGGTGCAGGGTCAATGTACTTTACACCAGACTTCAGTTGGCTCGCTTCGGCTCTTAATGACCGACATCTTAATGACCGACCAGCATCTCGGGACTCGGGTGCCGGCATCAGCATCTGGTACCGGAGTTTGCGACAACCTGTGGAGGGGTCTGGAGTGACAATCTTGATCTGCTGCAGTCACAAATCGCACCCTGTTTATTTATTTGCGTAGGCTACAGCTGCGTTATTTTAATAAATCAAACAATGATGTTTGTGCTATTTTTACTTTTTTAAGTGATCGCGATTGGAAAAGAGCATAAGAGCAATCAACATTCTTGAAAAAGTCAGTCTCGGCTCATAACTGTTAAATTTTCTTTATTTTATTTACACGTGCAGTAGGATAGCGTGGCGGGGACAGCGTCGATCGCCCCGGGGGCAAATTTATTCGGGGCAATAATTTCAACTGAAAAAATAAAACCGAGTAATAATACATCATAAAATAGGCTGAAAAATGACATTCACGAAGAATTTCAATTAGTTTCTCGGAATCGATTATTGGAATGTGGGAATACGATAACAGGATCGAGGCCCGTCGAGAGAACTTCCGGACCCCTGGACTGAGCAGTCACGGGCTCCTAAAAGTTTGAAAGTTGATATTTTTAGGAAGTTAGTCCTCAAAAAATATCTAAAGATTTAAAAAATAAACCGATCAAGTGTGAAAAAAGTCATGACTTGTTTGCTTGTCGGACTTTTCGGGACGTTAAAGTACAAGCACTGCCTTTGACCCCTCCAAAACCGCCTTCAGCGTGTTCATAATAATAAATAGTATTGCACGCGATAACTTTTTGCCAAAGCCGCCCGGGTCCCCTACTGCTAGCCGAGCCCCTGGGCATTTGCCCCTGCGCCCCCTCTCGACGGACCTGCGAGGACCTTTCTGTGCGTTTCACGATATTTTGTGCAGAGAGAATAGATAATTCAGTAAATTTCTCCAAACTACAAACCCATTTGGGGAACAGTCATGCTGATACAAGCTTTTCTGCAAAAACTGCCAAATGTATTCGAGATCTGAGTTGTAATCATCTCCGCTGTCTCGATCCGATGTCGTCAGTTGAGCGTCGGACCAAAATGCAGAGAATAACAACTGCAGAAACAAACAACACAGAATAAAAGACATTTCTGCTTCACAAACGATACAGCTCAAAATTCCGAACAAAACTGAGATAAATACATTGTTTGAGATCCTTATAATCACAGCAAACAATGGGTATTTTCTCTGTAATAAATGTTCAGTTTTAGTCATGCGACGGCGTTGTTGGGAAGACGATCAGTGCTTTTTATGATTGCAGTGGGGCCTGGATCTGTCGTTAGCGTGATAGTTTTGTGAAAATGTTATTAATATCCTACAGTGCACTTATTCTCGTGACAGCGATGAGAGTGTATTTTCTATTTTACGTTACACAGTGTTAGCTGGTGTCAAATCATGCCTGATGATTGTTGCGAGATACTCTATTCACTGGCGTGCAGAAACTGGTGGATTTCCGGGACCAAGTCGATAACTTTTTAAAAGGTTTTCATCCTAAAAAATGCTTTGATGAGCAACAAAAACGTCAAACAAGCCAGCTGAAAAAAGTGATGACGAGCAATAAAAAGGTCGTCGAATCATAAAAGTCAGCTCTTGAGGCTGACTATAAACTTCTTTCTTCCAATTCACAGCGAATTATACTGTAGATTTATATAGCACCTGTCCATGCTTGACCTCTCATTTGATACCCATGGACCACTGCTCCACCGCTTTCTCCTCTGCACGCTGCTTACTCTAATGCGGATGTACAAGTCGGTTGGTTTTATATATATATATATATATATATATATATATATATATATATATTACATAACATGTATTTGCTATGCAGATTTGGTTGGCCCTTGCCTGTCTTATATCTAAATCTGAGATCACGGTCCTGTTAATAAACAGCAGTGGTATTTAAATTTATACTATACTGTATAAATTAATCCGTTACTGATTATGTATTCCACAATTTCTAATTTTGATATGTAATATTCAAATCTACCACTTTATAATTTAAAGTAGCTAAGTGGGCATCAGCGTGTGTGAAAATTAATATAATTGCTATAATTGATTATCATTACGAGGAAGTAAACGATTTTTTACTGCGATAAATCCGCTTAATAAAATAATACAACCAAAGCTTTCTTTTCATGAGAAAAAGACTTAATAAACACTCAACATTGTAATCAGTTATCAGTGTTTGCTGGTGTTTGAGAAAAAATTGCTGCATTGACCCAATTATATCAATGGGCAAACACGATGGCCTGATTATTTTCGGCATATTATATATATATATATATATATATATATATATATATATATATATATATATATTAGGTTTGGTCGAAAATTTTGTTTTTGTTCTAGCATGATTAGAAGGTTGCTCTTGCATCAATGTAGGCCTATTGATAAAATGCAAGATGAAGTAAATTTTGATATCGTTACGAGGTCCCAACTTTGGTTTAAATATTTGCAATTTTCTTATACATTGGTATATGTTATAATGCAATATGTGATGTACCTATGTTTTGCTTATATATTTACTTGCTTTCATTAAGACCTATAGACATTTTTATTGTTATATTATAGGTGTCATTGAATTACAAAAATCATTTTTTATTTCTTTATGAGCCAACATGGCGTCGATTTGTACAAGTGAGTGTCATAGATTAGAACACTCTGTGTTCGGACCAGCAGCAGGGCCGCCGAGAGGTCTCTGAAGAGGCCCCGGGCCGATGATGAAGATGAATTATTAACAGGAATAAGAAAAAGGAGGTCGACATGTCATATGCACAGGGGCTCGACGAGTTAAAGGGGGCGGGCGCGGATGACATCATAAACAGCGGGGAAAACGGCGACAAGCAATAAAAGGTCGTCACTAGTTTTTGAGAGTCGCAACACCGTTTCGTAAAAAGTGACAAGAAAACATGAGGAATTTTTAGACTTGTTGACTTGCTGTGAGGGGACCGTCGGCCCTTCTGCACAGGGGCCCAGAATTTCTCTCGGCGGCCCTGACCAGCAGTAGAATTTCCTAAGCAACAAATTCCTACGTGTGAGGATGCTTTTAAAGCATATAGTGTTTGAATCTCAAAGCTGGAAAAGGCTGGAAATCAGTTGATCGCGGCAAAATAAGTGACCGCGATGTTTATTGCTAATGCAGTAAATATATTCTAGAATAACAAATTATAAAATAAGTTCCAGTTACAGAAGTCCAGAAAATCAAATAGGCCTAAGAAGTTTTAAAATAGATTTGAATATTTTAAAATCAATTGTTTCGTAGGCTAATCGGAATATAATGAGTGTACTTCCAATGTCAACGATTAATTCATATGCTGCCTTCGGTCTATGGTTATTCAAATCTCAGAATCTCACATATAGGACAAGCCATGCTCGAGCAGGAGGCGTCATCCCATCCCCTTAAATTAAGGTTCCGATGGCAGATTTTGGCGACGGTCATGCAGTGTTGACTTTGAGCGAGGCAATTTGGTTCCCCAGGACACCAGTTTGTATATCCGATGGCTTGGCTGCTCCTGAGGTTTGGCTTCCATACAAATGGAGAAGAGCAGTCAGAGTTTTGTCGGCTGCCGCTAGTCCAGAACCAGTTCCATTCGCTTGTACCTGAACAATCTATAGAAAAGAAACATACCCGTTTTTTGCAAAGTGGTATTTTCGAACAAATTTGTGGATATATTATATTGATTAAATAATAGTTTCCAATACAATTTAACTACCAGGTCAACTCCCGTATTAGTAACTTTCTGTCTTCAATCTTCGAAGTGAATATTGGGACAAGGAGATTGAAATGGATGAGTCCAAAATGTTTAGCTCTGAGAACTAATTTCCGCTAAAGATTGCGTTGTGATTTAGTATCTTAGTAGTCAGTGACAGGTTCTTCGGATGCTCAAATTTCTTAGGCTAAAGTTTGAAATACTACTCGTTTAACTAGTTTTCTGTTTTACAGGTAGATCAGTTTAATTGCTTGACATAATGACATTTTGCCTTTTTCAGGCATATTTCTGAAATCTTGAAATTTCGCAGCGTCACTGTGACTACTCACTACTATAATTAATCAATTGCCTAATTCAAATGCAACTGCATCTATTACCTCCTCGCCATTATTCAATGTCATCAAGCGAGTCAATTCTTACTGTATTCGTTCAGTATCTCGCTTATAATTTGATTCTCCAGAGGACTGTTGATAACAACCAGGTGGGCGTTAGGATTCAGTGCTCTGCATCTTGCTTGAGCCGCGTCCCAAGCCATTGGCTGAGTGACGACTGTATAGCATTTGTTGACCGCATTCACACTGTGGTTGAATCCAGCTGGACATGGATTCATCTGTCTGAGTTCAAACAGAAGATATGAAAGAGCCAATAATTAATTAATCTGATAATGTTTCGCGTTCATTCAATTTTCCAGTAAGAAATTCTAAGAAAACTACTGCCTGCACGAGTGCACGTGCTGTGCAGTTTCGACATCAGCAACAAAACAACAAAACAACATCAACAACAGTAACAACGGTATGTTTGGGGTGCTTGAGATGTGTGTTAGTGTATATGTTGAAGTATGGAAGGGTGCATGGATGTGTGCCTCGTTGTGGTTTTGGGTGTGTGGGTGTAAGAAGGAGGACACGATAGAAGACGAGGGAGTCGGATAGAAGACACGAGAGAAGAGGGAGGTGTCTGACTGGGTGTAAAAAGAGGAATGTGTGGAAGTGAAAGAGAAAGTTAGAGAAAATGTTTTGAAATTGGCGTTTCGAGAAGGTATTTGAAATCGGTGTAAGGCGTTTCGAGAAGGTATTTGCTGTTTACTGTTTATTTCCAACTAAAACACCATAGAACATAAATCATTGAACATAAATCATAAGCAAAAACACGATGAACAATAAACATAAATCATAAATCATAAGAACAATGAACATGTAGAAAACATTGAATATTTGTTAAAATGACGACTATATTAACGAACCGTCTCCTTGCTTACTGGGCTGGATACGTGTGGAAAACCTTTCAACCCTTGGATCGACACTTGATTTTTAGGTGGTTATCGGTCTTGTAACCAAACGGCATTCAAATGTTACTCTACCATGGCTATAATTACAGCGGATGTGGTTTGTTGGTTAACACTTAAAAGCACCCACCATATGGTCCATGTCATCTCCCACCTAGCTCCCAGTTTCATCGCACCATTTTCCAGTGGACATTAAGGCTACCAGGTCAAAGCTGGCATCCAAACTAGGACCTGACACAGACGAAGTCTAAGTTCAAATTGTAAAGGTGCTTTAGAGTAGACTTCAGTGGATGCCTATGTTTAATGATATCTTTTTAAAAAATATACAGATCAAGTGTGAAAAAGTGGTGATGACGTTTTGCTTATCACACTTCTCAGGGCGTTAAAGAACAAGCAATTTCTTCGACAGCCCTCCCCCCACTTAACAGCCTTAGGGCGTGTTCATAATAATAAATAGTACTGCATGAGATAACATTCGCGAACCAGCCCTGACCCCCTACAGATCGCCGGGTCCGTGAGCATCTCCCTTTATCGACGGGCCTGCGAGGAGCTTTTTATGCTTGTCAAGATTTTTATGCCAGTTCTATTATTGAATTGTGGGAATACGATACGCGACCGTTTTATGCTTGTCAATTATTTTGTGCATAAAGCACGGATAATTCAGTTAAATTCCCAAAACAAACTACAAACCTATTTGAGGAACAGTTTTGCTGATCCAATCTTTGATGCATTTGCTGCAAAGACTGCCAAATGTTTTCGAGATTAGAGTTGAGCTCTTCGCCGTTGTCTAGATCCGATGCCGTCAGTTGAGCTTCGGAACAAAATGAAGAGACGCCAGAGAATAACAACTGCAGAAACAGACAACAGAAAATAGAAGACATGGCTGATTCGCAAACGATACAGCTCAAAATTCCGAAGAAAACAGTAAGATAACTACATTGCTTCAAATCCTTATAGTTGTAGCCAGCAGGCCAGTGGCGGCTCCAGGATTTGGTAAGAGGGGGTCCGTTGGGGTGGCAACTTCTAATCATGGGGGCCAACCATTTGTTGTCAGAAATGTAGTATTAAGTTTAGGGTCCCAACAGGGGGCCACTGGGGGGCCAGGCACTCAATCACCCCCCCCCCCCCGAGGCCCCTCCTGTGGAGCCGCGACTGCAGCAGGCAATAGATATTGCAGCCTTCAGACAAAGGATATTTTGTCTGTAATAAAATATTCAAATTTTGTCATGCGCTGGCGTTGTTGGGAAGGAGATCAGTGTTTTTTCTGGTGGCAGCCGGGCCTGAATCTGTCCTTTTAATATAAAGTGGGCGTGATAGTTTTTGTGAAAACGCTATTAATAGGCTTAACCCATTTATGTTTATGACAGCGATGAGGGCATATTTTGGGATTTTACACAGTGATAGCTGATTGTTATTGTTATTGTCATTGTTTGTGACAATTTATATGGCGCCGTAACTAGTAAGGGCCAAAGTCAAGGGCGCTTTACAGGGAGCGTGGAAATGAGATGCTGGATAAATACGTCTTTAGTTTGCTCGCCAACTCTCCAAAAGAGCTGATGGACGACACGCTGTCGGCAGTGAATTCAAAAGGAGAGGATTTCCGCGCGAGAACTAACGTTCGCCGAACTCTTGACAGTTGTCGACGGAGGTGGAACGTACAGTTGGATTCGCTAACTGGAACGAAGGTGCAGCCGTCGATCGCTCCACGCCGGCCTTCGAACGAGCGTCGCGAGGTATTCGGGACAGAATGATGATTGCTGAGAGATAAATTGCCTTTGCGACGGTTCGCTTAGGGGCTGTCCATTAATTATGTCAACAATTTTTGGGCAATTTTTGACCTCCTCCCTCCTTGTCAACAACTGTCAACTTTCACTTACCCCCCATAATTACGTCAAAACTTTTGACACCCCCTTCAAGATCAATGACAGGTCTCAATAACAAGGTTATTATTTTTTGCGGTGATTACCATTTATTCCCTTTTTTTCTCATCGAGTGACGAAATGTGGTGGTGATGACCTTTTTGTCATTTGTCATGCTTTTTTCCATTGTAATAAGTAGTATTCCATGAAATTTCCTATTTTTGATTATTTGTAAAAAGTGAAATTGTTGACGTCAACTTCTCTTGATCGCTCCCCTTCCCCCTGTCAACAACTGTCAAACTTTTTCAAACCCCCTTCCCCTTAAATTGTTGACGTAATTAATGGACAGCCCCTTACAGCAATGAGCAAATCGTCGTAGGCCTATGGCCTAATATTGTCCTACTTCTAGTTCGTAAATTGGTGTTTCATGGACAAGTGTGAAGTATGTTTGCACATGGATCATGGTTATATTCTTAATTCGAAGAATCCAAGCCAATAATATACCGAACACACGTAAACTAAACGCCGCACTAAACCAAGATAAAATGATGCACAAAATTTGAATTTGAAGGAAAGTCACATCGTGAATAAGGTCTATTTCTAATGGGACCAAGCGATTGCTGTTGAGGGTGGGGTAACAAAAAAACCTCCATGTGGAAAACCACCCACTGCCGACGTACCCCGGTAAGAGGAATACCGGCCCAGAGAACCCAGTGCTGAGACGACTGGCTATAACAATCACATTGCCCATTCTGGTCCGCTCCCAATTGAAAGTAATACCTGATTCAAATCTTAGACTCATGAAGTAAAGCGCAGACTGTATGACAACTATTCGGTAATAATTGTATCCATTATTAGAAAAAAAATTCTTAATATCTCTGTAAGAATCTCTCCACTAAAGTGTTGGCCTGCTCAGCGGGCTCCGAGGCCACTGTGCTTCTGATTCCTGCTCTGATTGACATGAAGACTGACGCGCACGTGCCATTTTGTTCGACCAGGGTGGTTGGGGAGAGTCGCGAGCTTCCCGACCGCCCTAACCGCATACATTTTAATCACATTAGAATTAGATGGTGGGCGCTGATGCATATTTTAAAGACTTTAATTCTGATTTATTACTGAATTGACAAAAACGTCGTAATACAACCACGTGCATCGATTCTGCTAGCAATCTCCCTACTCCGCTCACCCCCTCTCCAAAATTCTCCAAGGTCATTACTGATAGAAGGGCCCGAAACGCGTTTGATGGCTGCACTAATAGTAGTCACTGATGCTTTATAATACTAACGTGATTGCAGGTGGTTTATTAGGCATCACCTTTGTGAAAACCATTAAGTTATAATTACTCTTACAACGCCAAGGTCATTACTGATAGAGGGGCCCGCAACGCGTTTGATGGGACATCAACCTCAGCTGAAGAAGATCGAATTGTCATCAGCCTGTATCTCTTTCTGCAATTCACACTTTCTAGGGTTCTAATTCTGCTCGCAATATCTGTGTAATCCTTGTTAGCAACCTCTCGCTCTCAAAGCACATTGTCTCTGTTTGTCTTATATGCTCACTATATAACAGTTAAGACGTTCGCAGAATCCGACACCTCATCCCTTCCACGGTAATCATTACTCTGGTTAATGTTTTGTTATCAAGTCGTCTGGACTATGGCAATTCACTGCACACAGCACACATTCCAAGGCAAATCCTAAACTTTTGAAAAGAATTCAGAATTCAACTGGATTATGCGCGTGTTGCGATTTTATAGGTATTATATGTAGTGAACTTTTTGTATTTGCTATTTTCGGCTACCCTAATCCTTCTAAACTGGATTTTGGCACACCTCCACCTCGGCGCCCGGGCCGCTTGCCCCCCTCCCTGTCCCTACCTAGCTACCTAGCTAAGGCTTTGATTCCCTTCATAGTTCGGACTCGCTGTTTTCCACTGGCTGATCTTTGGAATGATCCAGTCTTTTACGGAAGGATGCGGATTATGGAGCACCGTCGATTGATCTCATTAAGTATTAGAACAAAGAATACAAAAGTGCATTATTATTATTATTATTATTATTATTATTATTATTATTATTATTATTATTATTATTATTATTATTATTATTATTATTATTATTATTATTATTATTATTATTATTATTATTATTATTGTCGTTATCATTATCACTATTTAGTGGCGGTTCCAACATGTTGATGACTGGGGTTCCAGATGACCTTTTTTGCTTGTCAACCTATTTTCCAGTGAGCCTTTAAAAAAATTAGTCAAAAATACTGCGACCGACCTTCTTTTTGCTTGTCGGGGTTATTTGGCAAGGTTTATTAACATTTAGTGGGCAAAACAGCCAATGCAGTCAATCTTCTGAGCGAAGACGGTTAAAGACAAGACAAGACAAGTTGGCAAAACACTAACAATGACTTTTTCCTCTCTTTTGTTTTTTATTTTTTACTTTGCATCCCCACCAACTTTCGATAATTTTTTTTCATTCCCCACCAAGAATTAGTGGAACCGCCACTGTCATTATTCACTAATATATTCTAGGATAACAAACCATAAAATAAGTTCCAGTTACAGTAAATCTAGAAAATCAAACAGACAGTTTTAAAATAGTCTTGACCATTTATAAATCAATTACAAATCAATTGTTTTGTACGCTAATCAGAATAAAATGAGTGTGATTATAAAGGTCAACGATTAATTCATGTGCTGCCTTCGGGCTATGGTTGTTCAAATTTCAGGATCTCACATATGGGACAATAATTTTCTGAGCAGATGTCATCCTGCCATCCGTTTATATTTCCATCCCCAAAGCAGTTTTTGGCGAAGGTCACACAGTGTTGCCTTTGAGCGTGGCAATTTGGTTCCCCAGAACACCAGTTTGCATAGTCGATGGCTTGGTTGTTCCTGAGGTCTGACTTCCATGCAAGAGGAGAAGAGCATGTAGCGGAGTTTTGTCGACGGCCGCTTGTCCAGAACCAGTTTCGTCCAAAACTACCGAAACAATCTACAGAAAAAAGTGACCGTTTTCCAAAATGTTTTTCGAACAAATATCTGAACATATGATTTTGATTCAAGAATAGTTTCTAATGCAATTACCGGTAAACTTTTAAACTAATATCCGGTCAACCACCGTATTAGCCACTTTCCGTCTTCAATCTTCGAATTAAGTAAGGTATTCGTTATAAAGTGAAATTTTGGATCAAGGAAACTGAAATGGATGACAGTCTGTGAACCATTTTCCGCTAAAAATTGCGTTGTGAATTTAGTATCTTATTAGTCAGTGATAAACTTATCGGATATTCTAATTTCCAAAACTAAAAATTGAAATTCCAGTGTTTTGACTACTTTTCTGTTTTAGATCAGTTTCTTAATCGCTGGGCATATTATTTATAATATTAAGATTCTTGCTCTGTTTGTCCAGTTTGTCTGTTACCTTCAAGCGTTCTGATTGGTCACCAATCGACGTTGCGAAGTCGAATGCGTAACCTCTGTCCTGGGCTGTGCACGAGGCTGTTGCCATTGACAACCATTGTCTATTGTTTAATCAAGACTGTGTAACAATCGAATTGCGTAACCTCTGTCCTGGGCTGTGCACGAGGCTGTTGCCATTGACAACCATTGTCTATTATTTTATAATCAACGGAGCGTTCGAAGCGTCTTAATTGCAGCTCAAACCCCCGTTCCCTTTCCCTCTCCCCATCCCTCTCTCAAACAAACCCACTCCTCTCCCCCACCCTCTTTCCACCCCTCCTCTCCCAACCCCCTTCCTCCCCTCCCAACCCCTCCAAGCCTCTCCCCTCCTCCCAAGCCCCAAACCCTCTCCCAACCCCCTTCCTCCACCCCTCTTCCCAACCCCTTCCCTCCCAACCTCTCCCAACCCCCTTCCCTCCACCCCCTCTCCCATCCCTCTTCCACCCCCTCTCCTCATCCATCTTCCAACCAACCATCCCTTTGGTTGAGCTTGGCACCCTCCCAACCCTCTCCCAACCTCCTTCCCTTCACCCCCTCTCCCCATCCCTCTTCCACCCCCTCTCCACATCCATCTTCCAACCAACCATCCCTTTGGTTGAGCTTGGCTGTGTGCCTTCCGAATATACCCCCCTTCCCCTCCCGAAATCTACCGCAATTTGACGCAAATGTGCAACGTCATGCCCTATAGATTAGCATTATGAGATTTTTGCATAGCTACGGAAATTTACCGCAATTTTATGCAAATGTGCAAGGTCATGCCTTATAGATTAACATTATGAGATTTTT
>JACLAT010000078.1:187500-242355 GCA_018105865.1 Metaphire vulgaris
TTATTATTATTATTATTATTATTATTATTATTATTACTACTACTACTACTACTACTACTACTACGTGTTACAATAGGTGTCCCTGCAGTTTGTATGATATGCCACTCTAATTAGTTCTTTATTATTATTATTATTATTATTATTATTATTATTATTATTATTATTATTATTATTATTATTATTATTATTATTATTATTACTACTATTATCATCATCATCATTATCATTATCATTATCATTTTTATTGCAAATCGTCAAAGGATTGCAAACATTGGTGAGATTACGACAAATCTGGAGCAGTAAAGGCATGAACAATAAACACTAAGATCAAAATAGACAACACCATAGTAGTCCCACAAATAATATACGGTACAGAAACATGGAGCATGAAAGAAACAGATGAACATACTGTAGGATGTCATTGACTGAAACAATAATAATAATATTATTATTATTAAGTATAATAATAATATTATTATTATTATTATGCATTTTTCTAGCACCATTTCTATTACTCTAAAGGTATCAATGGTTCCTCAAATCCGTCAGAGAAATATCAGGTCATTCCAAAGATCAATCGGTGAGAAAAAGCGAGGGAGAGTATGGAAGGTATGACTTGCTTACGGAGAATCCTTGGAGTAGCCCGGTTGCAAAAGATCAGAAACAAAGACAGACAGCACAACACGCCGCAACAGCCTCAATGATACAATTATCGACAAAATTAGAAGGAAAGGACTTATCTGGTATTGATACGTCAATAGAATGAATGAAATGAGACTACCGTACAAAGTACCATCCTATCAAATACAGTTAGAGGAAATAAAGGCGGCTACACTGCTTCTGTGATGTTGTTCAGACATCTCTTTCAGGGTCGTCAACGGGGTCTCAAAGTGTTTGGTTGCCATTTAATTATCTGTATGAATAACCTGTCTCTTCTCATTCTCTTTGCATGTCCTTATGATCGCAACTGGTTTTCTTCAATGTACTGCAGTGAACCCTTTACACCAGTTCTTTCCCTATTCACTCCATTTCGGGGCATAATATTATGCTTACAAGCTGAAATTTACCCTCGCTCCGCTGGCTAGACCTGTCGGCAGTTGTGTCTTTATTTTTCTACGTGTGGCTGGTTTTGTACCCAGCCTCCCAACTCTCATACTTTTCCAGGCTTTGGAACCGGGATGGGCACTAACCTCTGCTGAGGGCTCTGCCCAAGACGGAGCTGCCTCTTTCTATTACTTGTTTGCCAACTACATGAATTGAAAGCACAGAAACAAACAACGTTGACCCTCTGACCCGGAAGCTGTCTCTTGCACTTTCTTACCACGACCCCGATTCTTATGGTCAGTCTGCTGTTGAATTGACAAAAGCTCGTGGAAGTGTATTTGCAGCCAATCTTCTTCACAGTGGGAACTTGACATCAGATGTGGTAACGTTCCTCACTTGAGGATAACCATCATAACCTTGAGTGTTCGGGGGAAAACCGACGCTCTTCACGCGTCGTGGTACGATCGACGACCTCGTTTCTTTTAAATCAGCGCCTGTAAATTAACACTCGGCGGCACTTGTGTAATGTATATTGATCTATCAGATGATCGAATGAAACTAAGTTTGGCATCAATTAGGAACTTATTCGAAAGGAATTTCGTCTTAAAAGAGAAACTGAACTTACCTCCGGAGTCGAAGTCTTGTCACCGTAACAGCTCTGTCACCAAATGCATCGCAATGACGCAGATACCAGTTATAAAGATGTGTCCTCCGTCGTATGTCTTGGGCGTTAACTCCTCTGATTCACTGTTACGGTTCAGTGATGTTGCATAGAAGCAATCTCTTTGAAGTAGTTAAATGCGTTTCTTCTGTTTGTTTAAGGTGTAGTGCGTTTTTCTAAAGACGGGAAGGTATCACGTGTTTCTTCTGTTGGTTTAAGGTGTACTGTGTTTGTTTAAAGACAGGAACTTATCAAAGACGATTATTCTGTGTGTTTGCGCGCAGTGTTTAATCTAGACTCCTGGATTCCGGGGTGGAGGGGGGAACTGACAAAGCCGGAGGGAATTCTGCTAGGGGGCTGCTGGCCTCTCTTTCTCCTCTTCTGTCCGTGATCTTGGCATAATTCTTGACTCTGAGTTAACCTTTATGGATCATATTAACTCACTTTGTCCCAGTTTCTTCTATCATCTCCGCCAGCTTAGAGTGATTCGACGTACACTAGACATGCCATCTGCTTCTACTTTGATTCATACATTTATTTGCTCAAGGCTTGACTACTGTGGTTCAATTGTTGCTGGTCTTCAATCGGTGCGACTTGATAAACTCCAGATGGTTCTTCGTTCGGCAGCCAGGGTGATTGCTGGTGTCACAAGACGTGATCACATTAGTGACTATATTATGATGTCTGTTCCACACTGGCTGCTTTATCCTGCTCGAGTTGAGTTCCGTGTGTTGAGAGCGGTTGCACTCTCTCTTTATGGTGCCACTTCATCTTACCTTTCAGAGCTACTCCATCCTCTTAGCTTTATCCCTGGTCGGCCATGTCTTCGGTCCACAAACAATGGTCTTCTCAGTGTGCCCCAAGCACAAACCTCCATGTTCCTGAAGCGAGGTTTTGAATCAGTTGGCCCTATCCTTTGGAATGCCAGTATGCGTGGCTTAGCAACTCCTATTTATATGGCCTTCTTTTTGAAACGACTTAAAACTTATCTCTTTGTCAATATACAGTAATTGCAGCGGATTAGAGACACTGGACGTGTCTTGTTCAAAACACACAAATAATTACGAATGATGTCATGCATATACACATGATGTTATAAGGATGCACAGGGCGTCACGCATATGATGCTATGTAGCAAAGGTTCTGCCTTTGGCCAGTATTGAAAATGACCCCGGGTTCGTATGCCCGCTGCTGTACCGTATCCGGGCATAATTGTTCCAAACATAATAGATGGGAATACTTGAAAATGGTTCCTTGAGAAGTGCCTGAAACCGCATAAAATATTCCTCCCCGTTTGGTAGGTACAAACATAAAACGAGTCCCGGAGTCACCATGCACTGGCCCCGGATACTGTATATGAGGGCTAAAACCTTGACTTACTTATTTTAGCAATTAAACAGCGTGGCTCATATTTTTATGACGGCTCTTACCCACGGGTCCTGCCCATAGCCTGGCATTCGCTATATGACGTCACTGCACTTTGGTATGTGAATGAAAATCTAAAATGGCTGCATTCAGGATATCATCGCAGAAGAGAAGTGCTCCAGATTTCAATCTATTCATGTATTTTGACCAAGATGTTGTGAAAATAGTTACACCGAAACAGGAAAGTACCGGTTCTATTGGCCCACGCTGTAGGTTTAATTAAGACTCATCTCTTCCTATTGGCATTTACTGTCTCCCACTGACTGATCTCTGGAATGACCTGCATGGTCTTTTACGGATGAATGTGGATTATGGAGCACCGTTGATTGATATCATTATGTATTAGAATCGGAAATAGAAAGTACATAAGCATTATCATTATTATCATCAGAGGCGTAGCCAAAAAGGGAGGTTTGGGGGTTATAACCTCCTTGGCTGTCCGATAAATATATTTTTATTGCGGATCAGCATAGATGTACGCGCCCATCTACCTGTATAATTCTATAATTCCCTTAATTAAGAGATATAATAATGACGACCTTTTTTGTTTGTCAGGATTTTTTCCGAGTTGGAAATCACAAGAATCATAGGATAAGCTTATTTTTTGCCTGTCAGAATTTTTGAAGTTCGGAGTCATAACCTCCCTCTGGAAATCCTGGCTACGCCACTGATTAATTATCGTTATTATTATTCACTAATATATTCTAGGATAACAAATTAAAAAACAAGCTCCATTTACAGTAAGTCCAGAAAACTAGAAAAATGTCGGTTTTTAAATAGACTTGAATATTTTTAAACCAATTGTTTTGTATGTTAATCTGAATAAAATGAGCTTGCTTCCAAGGTCAACGATTAATTCCTGTGCTGCCTTCAGGGCTATGGTTGCTCAAAAGTCAGGATCTCACATATAGGGCAATACGTTTCTGAGCAGACGTCATCCTGCCATCCGCTTAAATTTTTATTGTCATGGCAGCTTTTGGCGAAGGTCATGCAGTGCTGTCTTCGACTGGCGCAATCTGGTTCCCCAGGACACCAGTCTGCATAGCCGATGACTTGGTTGTTCCTGAGGTTTGACTTCCATACAAGTGGAGTAGAGCAGTCTCTGGAGTTTTTCCGACTGCCGCTAGTCCAGAACCAGTTGCGTCCATGAATACCGGAACAATCTGGAGAAAAGAAACAGACCGATTTTTGCAAAATGGTAATTTCTAGAAAATTTCTGAACCATATTATATTAATTCAAGAATTGTTTCAAATATAATTAACAATTTAAACTAATATCTGGTCAACTCCCGTATTAGTGACTTTCCAACTTCAATCCTCGAATTAATTAAGGAAGGGATTCGTTATAAAGTGAATATTTGGTCAAGGAAACTGAAATGGACGAGAATCCAAAATGCTTAGGTCTGTGAAATATTTTCCGCTAAAGAATGCGTTGTGATTTAAAATCGTAGTACTAAGTTCTTCGGATGCTCAAATTTCCTAAGCTACAGAGTCCAATTCTACTGTTTTGACTTTTGTGCTGTTTTATGTCAGTTTATTAATTGCTTGTCACTATGATATAATGTTAATAATGGATGGCGTTGATTCCGTTGATGCGGGACCCATTGTTAGATGATAGGCCATCAAAGACTAATCATATTGTGCTTTTGACCTTCATTCAAGCTTATTTCCGAAATCTTAGAATTTTAGTCGCGTGACGGTGTCTACTATAATCAATTGCTTATTTCATATGTAACCACATCTATTACCTCCTCGCCATTTTTCAATTTCATCATGCGAGTCAATACTTACTGTATTCGTTCAGTACCTCGCTTATAATCTGATTATCCTGTGAACTGTTGATAACAACCAGATGGGCTTTGGGATTCATCTCTGTACATTTAGTTTGAGCAGCGGTCCAATTCATTGGCTGAGTGACGACTGCATAGCATTTGTTGACTGCATTTACACTGTGGTTGAATCCAGCTGGACATGGATTCATCTGTCTGAGAGTAAACAGAATGCACGAAAGAGCCAATAACACAGGTTTACAAAAAAAATTTTTTTTGAAAATTGTCTGAGTTTTTTCAACTGATTTATGACAATTTGGTACTGCTGAAACTGAAAATGACACTAGTTTCTTTGGATCAGGTCAGGTTTTTTTGCCAATTTGATTTTTAAAAATCTAGTCTTGTAACTAAATCGATTGCATTTTGTAACATTAGAGGGCAACCCTACAAAAAATTTGTCTGTTGTCTCAGAAGTTAGACTTATTTTGGGGTATATTTAGGGTACTGATTCCAAATATGGCATCAGATTTTTTCTATCAGCTCTAGTTTTTGATTTTCGGCCATATATTTTAGACTGTAAGTGCGTGATAATTGCCTATATCGCAGGGCAAGAACAAAAATTTGTGTTTCCTTGTTTCCCTAGAAGTAAGGCTTGTTTCTTAGTATACTTAGGGTGCTGATTCCAAATGTGGCATCAGATTTTTCTACCACCTCTAGTTTTTGAGATTCGGCCATATATTCTAGACTGGAAGTGCGTGATAATTGCCTATCTCACAGGGTAACAATAAAAATGTGTTGCCATGTTTCCCTAGAAGTAAGACCTGTTTCTTAGTATATTTAGGGTGCTGATTCCAAATATGGCATCAGATTTTCCCTATCAGCTCTAGTTTTTTTGGATATGGCCATATATCTTATATTGGAAGTGCATGATAAATGTATATATTTGCTTTATGTAGCTTTTGATTGCTCTCATCTAAAGGTCTTTGTTAATAACATTAAAGCTCTTACATTTCCCGAAGAAATGAATTGAAATATGTGCAGTATAACCAATTATATTATTTAATTAGATAAACACGATTCATGAAAACTGTTTTGAGGTAATTGTAGACGATGGAGCATTAACAGATCTTCAGGGCACACTTAGAAATACAATTGCATGTTAAATGCTTGAATGCCATTTTGTTCTTATTTCTAGTGTGACAAAGTGATTGACAACTAAATCAGTAATTAATATAGTTGTATTTAAATATGTTATAGTTGTTGCTTTGAAGATTTTTACTGTTCAATGATAGAATTTGAATTGATTAAGGATTCTGCATTTAATGCATTATTAGTAGAACCAAAATACAAGAACGACTAAGCCCCGTATCTCAAAAACTAGAGCTGATTGGGCAAAACGGATAAAATTTTTGTAATCAGGGCACCAAAATTACTCAAGAATAGGTCTTACTTTGCAGGCAACAAACTGTTTCTTGACCATTTCATTATAATGAAATCTGCATGACGTAGATAGAAAATACATGCATATATGAAAAATCATCATGTAGCGATATATAAAAAAGTTGACCTGATTGAGCAAAACCAATGTTGTATTTGAATTTAGGACATCGAAATTGTCCTAAATCGGTTGAGAAAACTTAGACAATAAATTTGATGTAAACCAGTGTAATTAATAATTAATCTGATGATATTTCGAGTTAGCTCAATTTTTCCAGTAAGAAATTCTAGCAAAACTATTGCATGCACGTGCTGAGCAATTTCGATAACAGCAACAGTGACAACAGCAGCAGCAGCAGCAGCAGCAACAACAACAACAACAAAGATAATAATAATAATAATAATAATAATAATAATAATAATAATAATAATAATAATAATAATAATAATAATAATAATAATAATAAAGATAATAGCATTTGTTGACTGCACTTACACCATAGTTGAATCCTGCTGGACATGGATTCATCTGTCTGAGTTTGAATAGAAGATAAGGAAGAGCCAATAATTAATTAATCCGATGATTTTACAGCAGTTCAATTTTCCCGTCATACATGTATGCTGGTAGCAGTGGGAACAATTAAAGAGTCGACGATCGGATTGTTGGCTTTAACTCTGGTGCTGTGTCTGTTTCGATTCTTGGTGGTGTGATAGATCCTAAAATACCTCGTCCCACTGGAATGAGACGTAGGCGCAACGATGCCTTGATTCTGGTCCCCTGGTATACATGGGGATGCTCGCCACTGCAAAGTGACTCCAGCATTTGACGCATCCAATGGCATCAAGTCCACGTTACTGACCATGAGATGGCAAAGGTGTCCCCAAGAGGAGACGGTCAAACACTCATGGATAGGCTATACAGTATATATACACAGACCGTCATGGGTCGCAGGGCCCATATTACCGGTTTGCGTCACGTGAAGGCGTACTGTGTGGACCCTATACGGGAGAGGCTATAACTGTCAGGAAAGGGCTGGCGTAATTTACCTCTCTTTTTACCCCGAAGGAGACTTGACAGCAGCTAGTCAATACTGACATCTCTGACTGCGCATCACCGTATCACTAACTAGCCAATAATTTTATGAGGGGCTGTCCATAAATGACGTCACGCACTTAGGCGAGAGGTTCAAACATTTCTGACCCGTCGAGAGATAGTCCAGGTCCCTGGGCAGAGCAATCACGGACCCCTAAAATGTTTCAAAGTCTATATTTTTATGAAGTTTTTCTAAAAAGAGGTCAACAGTTTTCAAAAATAAACAGATCAAGTGTAAAAAAGTGGTGATGACTTTTTTGCTTGTCAGAATTTTCAGGGCATTAAAGGGCAAGCAATGACTTCAACATTCCCCTTAACCATCTTCAGCGTGTTCATAGCAATAAATAACATTGCATGAGAACCTACTCGGACCCCTACACATCGCCGGGCCCCTGGGCATTTGCTCCTTGCCCCCTCTCAACGAGTTTGTGGGGACCTTTTTATGCTTGCCAAGATATTTTTATGCATAATGTACGGATATTTCAGTTGAATTCTCAAAACTACAAACCCATTTGGGGAACAGTCATGCTGATCCAATCTTTGGTGTATTTTCAGCATAGAGTGCAAAACGCCAAAGATTGCCAAATGTTCGAGATCTGAGTCGTAATCTTCACCGCTTTCTCGATCCGATGTCGTCAGTTGAGCGTTTAACCAAAATGCGGAGAGTAACAACTGGAGAAACAGACACACGGCCAAAGACATCGTCTTCTGCTTCGCTCCTTTGCAAATAAAATTCTGAACAAAACTAAGATAACTACATGGCTTGAAATCCTTATAATTACAGGAAACAATGTCTATAATCAAATAAATGTTCTATTTTAGTGGCCTGCTTCAGCTGTTGAAAAGGTCAGACACTTTTTCTGATGGTAGAGTGGACCGGATCTGTCGTTACAATAGATACAATGGGCGTAATAATTTTTGTGAAAACATTGTTATTACTATTTATGTTGAGGGACCATGAGAGTGTATATTTTTTGGATTTTAAACAGTACAGAGCTAATTGATGTTAAATGATGCCCTGATGACTGTTGACAGATATCGGATATTTACCAAGTTACTTAGCAAATCGCCTATACGACGGTTCTCATACAACTATAGGCAAATCGTCGTATTGCCTAATTGTCTTGGTTGCCGTTCGTAAATTGGTTTTGCATGAACAGATATTTTCCACTTAGACTGGCACGTCGGAACGACTTTTTTAGCAGAGGTGTAGTTTTTATGCTCGTATTCTTGATTCGAAGTATTGCAGTCAATAGTATACCGAACACAAGATGAATCGAAGCAGGAAATTTGAATTTGAAACAAGGTCACATCGCGTGTAATGTCTCTTTCTAAGGAGACCAAGCGATTGCTATTGAGAGTGGGGTAACGAAAAAACCTTCATGTGGAAAACTACCAACTACCGACGTACCCCGCTAAGAGGAATACCGGCCCAGAGAACCCTGTGCTGAATACGACTGGCTATCACAAGCACATTGCCCAGTCTGGCCTGCCCCAATTTAGAGAAATACTAGCAGGGCCGCCGAGAGAAATTCCGGGCCCCGGAACAAAAAAAATTTGCGGGCCCTTAAAAAAAATTTATCAAGTCTCCGAAAAACCTTACAAGCAAAAAAAACTGTCAATTCTCAAACAACACCCTGACAAGCAAAAAAACTTTATCAACTCTCCAAAAACAGCCTGACAAGCAAAAAAGGTCAATCTCAAAAAACACCCTGACAAGCAAAAAACTTATCGTCACCGGATCTGGGCCCCTGAAAACTCCACGGGCCTCGGTACAATGTACCGGCTGCACCCCCCTCTCCTCAGGCCTGAATACTAGATTCAAATCTTGAACTTATGAGAAAAATCGCAGGCTGTATTCGGTAATAATCTTATCCATTATTAGATAATAAAACAAGTTTCATCTTGTGTCCTTTGGTTCCACAAAACAGTTTAGCGGGCTTTGGTATGTTGGTTGTATTTTCCTTTGTGAACACCGATCCAAGGTAATCTAAAAATTGTTATCAGTAATTAAGTATCAGTGTCTGCTGATGGTTGATAAAGATTTCCTGCATTAACCCAATTATATCAATGGATGTAGACAGGCCCTCCGAGAGAAATTCCGGGCCCCTGTGCAGAATGGCCGACGGGCCCTCGGGCCCTTGAGAAGTCATAATTTTTTCTTGACGACCTTTTTTTTTTGCTCGTCGTCTGCCGTTTATTTAGCACTGTGTCCCGGGCCCCCTTGTGCTCGCCGGGCCCCTCTGCTGCTCTGCTGAACTGACATTTTTAACCATTCTTTAGTGTTATTATTCATTTTATTGTTAATTATACATATTCATCATCGGCCCGGCCCCTCCAGACCGCCGGGCCCCTGTGCAGTTGCCCCCCTGTCCTCCTCTCGGAGGGCCTGTTTGTAGACAGTTCAAAAGTGTCACTGCTGCTTCAAATTCTCACACTCTTAGCTCCTTCAACCACTGCAACATAAGTGGATTGTTTCCCACATTAAATCCGTCTCTGTTTCTTATGAGTCTTTCGATAGAGAAAGTTTTCTTGAGACGTATCACTTTCTTCTGAACTACAGTATAATTCCGTCCTGTTTAACGGACTATGTAAGACAACTCCAAGTTATCCGTTACTCTTCGGCTTCGGCTGATACTTGTTCAGAGGCCGTGCGGGGCTCGGTGACAATCCAGGACCAGTGTACGAACAGAGAAACAGCGTGCGAATTACAGAGCAAATTTTTGCATAAATTTACGGAGAGAACAAAACTAATTGCAGTCATTTTAAATCGCGCTCTTATTGAAATATAATTGACTAGCATCAAACACTTCTACGGATCGTTTTTGCATTTATATAATGGGCGTTTTGTAGATTTGGTTAGTGCCTTGCTGGTTGAAGGACAGGATTAGATGAAACCGCAATTTTAATCAATGATTTTGTGGTTTGACTACTTCTAGCCAATACATGGTTAACGAAAACAACTCTAGGTAGTGAGATAGATAAGTTTAAAGAAAATGCTTGCCCGGCACATCTCAAATGCGCTCGTATTGGCCTAATATGATATAGAGCAGCGGTTCTCAACCTTCATAGTGTCGCGACCCTTTTAATTCAATTCCCCAGTATGTGGCGATCCCCCAACGGTAAAATTATGTTCGTTCACGATGTAAACTGCTAAAAATAATAATGCTACGACAATCAAAATGTTCGAAATCGTTATTATTTAATTGTCTCCATGTTTATCTTCGAATGACAATTATAGTAAGACAACTAGTAGGCCTACTTCGTAACTACCACTGAGGAAATATTGTACAATAACAAGAAAAGAGACAACCCCATAGTTCTGATGGTCTCGGGCGACCCCTGGCAAATCGTCATTCGACCCCCGTGGGGGTCGCGACCCACAGGTTGAGAACCGCTGATATAGAGTGTATAATGCCAACATTTAAAAGTCATCAGCATATAGTTAATCCGATTTCAAGCTAGCAATTCCCCATCATTATTGCCTTCTGTACATGAGAATACACCGAAGATAAATATTCCTTTTGACTTGATCATTTTCCTGAGTGTTCATTTTTCTTCTTCTTCTTCTTCGTCTTCTTCTTCTTCTTCTAAGAAGTTGTTGCTGCGTTTGCCGTTTGAATGTAGGATGTGTTTTAATGTCAGCATCCGTCCTCCGTGTAGCTGACAAAGTAACTGTAACTCTTTCGCGTGCACCCTTTTCTCGGTGAAAGGTTTCTTCTTCTGAAGCAAAATGACAATAAATTGTCTGCACAAATAATGACATCGGAAGTTATTATTTCCAACGCGAAGGCGTCGTTATTATTGCTCAAGCAAATGGAAGACACGTGAAACCAGCCAACAATCGCATGACCTGGATGATGGTGATGATGATGATGATGATGATGGTGGTGGTGGTGATGATGATGATGATGATGATGATGATGATGATGATGATGATGATGATATTGTACAAGCGCGATCTTCCAAGTTCGTCATCCTACGTTCGTCATCGATATGCCAACGATGTCAAAGCACCTTTGACTTAGGCCTAGGCTTTGTTACGGCGTTGTAGAAGTCGTCTCGGATAATAATAATAATAATAATAATAATAATAATAATAATAATAATAATAATAAGCCGTCAGTCTAAAGCGCCTAAGGCTGCAGGCGTTAATGTAGAAATATCTAAATCGCCGAATTTGAATTTCGGTTTTCAAGATTGTCAAAATGCTGACATTAGCTCTTTAAAAATAACGCGCTATTTCAGTTTCTTTATATTCTCCCTTCAGTTCCTTTATATTCTCCCTTTAAAACTCGCGTTCCACCATTTACGTTCCTCTCTCGATTATCTTTTGAGCCAAGTGATTACGGAACGCGATAGACAGACACAGGGATAGAGACAGAGACAGAGACAGAGATAGAGAGAGGCATAGAAGGTGAGCATCGAATATCGTCAAGAATTGCCCTCTGTGGATCTCTCGGTTGAGCGTCGTCTTTGAAATCTAGAGATCTTCTATCGGTCTGGGTTGGATGTCAGAGGTTCTATTTCTTAGACAGTCGTGTGTCCTTCGACAAGGTGTCAAACTCAGTTCATATCGCGGGCCACACAAAAGTCTTTGTGGTTGTCCTGGGCTGGATTTGTACATAACATTAACACGAACTACAGGTTGGCCTATGCCTATTACACAAAACAGTATATAAAATTCAAAAAATTATTTCCTTTCTATCGCATGCAAACCATTTGAGTTTCATATATGCAATTTCCGATTTTCACATGTGTAGGCCTACTTTTCGAACACGTCTTAAATAAGTAACTCTTCTTAAGCATACAGTTTTTCTTGTTTTCATGGGCATACACGCGGGCCGGATGAAAAGCTTTCGCGAGCCGTATCCGGCCCGCGAGTCGTATGGTTGACACCCTTGGCGTAATGTATCAAGTTTTGCGTTGCTTTGAAATGTAGCGGTGACAGGCAATAAAGCTGTATTAGCGTCTATCAAGTAGGTCCACTACGATAAATACCTGACAAAGCAGCTGCACACAACTATCAAAACACTCGCAACAATCGGTTGGTCACTCGCAGGAGCACAGAACAGGACAGAAATGGATCGAGAAAGAGAGAAAAGCGCAGGAGAAAAAGCTAGTTCTTAAGAAATCCATCAGTTCACGAGAAATTGCGTTGCATTAGGCTAAGAGCGCTCTCCGTTTAAATAGCTGTAATCTCCACAGTCGTCAGCTTAGCTTAAGGGTTATGCTAATCCATGGACCGCTGATAACGGCAGATCCTTGGCCAAGCGATGCTTTACAAATTGATCGACAAACAGCCTCTCGTCGACCACCTGTTGCCACTTTCTCGTCTGCTAATGTTCTTTCCCACAGACATCCATCTCTGTCGTCTGATCGGCGACACGGACGGTCTCGCCTGCTAATCCACCCGAAGCTCAATTCCCGTTTACAAGCCTTCTCCTCCTCCCCCCTCGACCTCTCCCTCCCCTCCCTCCACCCCTCTCACTACCTGTAAAAAATCTACGGCTGTATTGTATTCGACGGCTATCGTCTGCTCTATTTCGACTCACTGCGCATGCGTCGTCTGCAAATCAATCAGCCTTGTCTGAGATCTTCGTTTAAAAGAAAATCCTTATCAGTAATTCGGGTGTGAGTTCTCGCCAAAAATAGAAGGTTCTCCAAATATCAATCATTGCTACACAATCTTTTCATCCAAAGTGCTGATAATAACTAGTTTCTATAAAAAATAACTTGATTTTTAGATGGCTAAGTAGGATTTCACCTGTGTTGAAAACCACTGTCGCTCAGACTTTGGGGTAATCATCCATGGCAGAGGTGTAGCTACCATATAGCAAGAATAAGCAAGGCATTGGGGCCCAGAAGAACTGGGACTATTTTTCACCACCAATGTAAAAAAAGAAAGTAAATAATTAAAAAGACATTAAAACCAGTCTTAATCAGATAAATTTGGTAGGTATTAAATATGACAGCGCTACAAAAACAAAGCCGTTTTACAGTTTTCAGTTTCCGGAATCCGGTGACAGACGATGCATTATTATTAAGTGTTAAGGCTTATTTTGTAAGCCTTAGTGCACTGTTCGTCATGTTGTGACTTTTTAAGTTGAAGGGGCCCATTAATTATGTTTGCATTAGGGCCTAAAAATCCTAGCTACGCCACTGATCCATGGAAGTATGAATCCATCTCACCAATGCATGGAGGCAGCAAAAAAGGGAAACCGAATGTTGGGAATGATGAAAAGAACAATAGTGAATCGAGACAAAGATACAATCGTGAAACTTCATAAGTCATTGTATAAGGTCCAATCTAGAATACTGTGATCAGGCATGGAATCCATTGCTATATTTTCAGGCATGTCGGAACGAATTTTCAGCAGGAGCGCAGATTTACTGAAGAAAAAAATTTGACAAGAAAACTAGAGTTCGCCTCTTAAGAACCCTGACTAGCAAAAGAAGGTCCTCACGCACGAACTTTATACTCTCTTAGAGACCTTGACAGGCAAAAAGAGGTCGTCAGCTCTCTTTCTTCTATTAACAAAATCGTCAAAATTAAACATTGAAAAAACCCTTCTCTTCGAGGGTATGCACTATGCAGCGCTTCCCATGATTTTTCCAGGGAGTGCAGCTGCACCCCCTCCGTCCCCACTTACTACGGGTCTGTATATTTTATTTGTATTCTCTATTTGAAGAGAGACTCACGGTTATGCAAGTTGTCATTTGTCTGAAACTCCGTCTTTTGGAAAGATCTCTAAAGATCTATGGTATTTGGTGCCCATGACAGCAAATAAGAAAATTAAATCAGTATAGGTTAACATTATTCATTACATTTTATTGTCACAAAGGACTAAAACTACAAATGCACTTTTCTTGCTTTTACTGATGCGAACTGGTCTATGATGTGCCGTACTCAAAATCGGTTTTCTCAGTTTCTTCTCTTTCTACGCTGAGTGGAGAGCAAGATCACAGGGTTTTTGTGCGCCCCCTTCAAGTGACACCCTATCTGCCATAAACTAGACAGTACGTTACTGGTCAGACTCACTTAAAATCTCACTTATTGTTGGTTGTGTCATTTGTCTTAAGCTCTCTAAATTGGTCTCTTCAGACAGAGTGAATCACTTTTTGGACACTTAGTTTTGCTTTACGACGACCAAAAACAATGTGTGCGTTGTTGAGTTATCGCTCGTATCGTCGCAGTATGTAGTCACCGGCCATCTGGCGGTCGTTTCAGTCTGTCTGTGTGTTGCTTCAGCCATCGTCCTCTGTCGACCAAAGATGTCAACAGGGGTCGCTGTTTCTAGCTATTCCAATGACGTTTCTTCTTCTAAGTCTCAAAGATGGCAACGATATTCATAACGTCTGGCAACTGACACGCAGTGGTGTCCTGCCAGGTAAAAAAATCGCTTGAGAGAAATCACACAAAATCCCAAATTCAAAGGCAGGTCCACATGCGTATAATAATGACAATTTTTATTTATTATTAATTTATTACTATTATTATTACCTTTGTTGTTGCTATTATTACTATTCCTATTATTATTCCTATTATTATTATTATTATTATTATTATTATTATTATTATTATTATTATTATTATTATTATTATTGGTAGTGCTGTAGTAGTAGTAGTATAGTAGTAGTAGTATAGTAGTAGTAGTAGTAGTACATAGCAGTAGTAGTAGTAGTAGTAGTAGTAGTAGTAGTAGTAGTAGTAGTAGTAGTAGTAGTAGTAGTAGTAGTAACTAATCAGCTTGTATGTGAAATAAATGTTTGCTAAAAAGTTATTGTCTGTCTTTTGAAAGGAAGAACGCAACCTTTAAAATCTCAGTGTCTGTGATGATGCTGTGTTCCATGAATTAAAAGTACTTCCATGTTAAAAGCCCGAATCTCTAGACTCGGGATTTTGACATGGATGAGACATGACACTGGATCACTCATAATGAGTAATGACCCATTATCCGTGTGATCTTCGCCCATCTCTGTCTTCATATAAGTGCTTCTCTAAAACGTGCTTTGTAACGTTGCCGCGTGTTAACTCCTGAATGTTTGATGGAGGTTTTAAAAAAGTTGGCTTCAAGCCATCTAAATTCTCATGTTACTGATGATCGTCATATTGAGAGTGGATTACGTCAACACTCAATTGCTATGTTGAAAAGTCGACCATTGTTAAGCTTAAAGATTGAGACAATGACTAGGAAGTGCTCTTCTTAATATGCGCTGCAAATGATTGCCGAAGTAATATAATAAATCAAATGAAGATGTTGACATATTTTTCAAATTCCGCAGATATATTCTGGGCTGTGGCGCCGAACAAAGAGAATAAGTAATCTATCTAAAACAATGCTTTCCGACCTTTCTCTAGCCGCGGCACACTACCCAAGAAACATACAGTCAACAGCACACTGCAGCCAAAAAGCAAAAAACACCTCATGTGTGAGCGTGATCTCTCCATTTTCCCAAGCTGACAAGTCAGAAAAGGTCGTCAACTTATTTACGTTAGCTAAAAAATATAAATTTTCCAACATTTTGCCGTACACACTTCTAAAGTTGCTGCGGCACACTTGTAGACGACTTCTGATTGGGAGACAGACTTTGGAACAGATCTAACAGGATAAGCAGATATAATATTGGCATAAAGAATGCCACAGAGAGAGAGAGAGACAGACAGACATACAGACAGACAGAGACAGAGACGGAGACAGAGACGGAGACAGAGACGGAGACAGAGACGGAGACGGAGACGGAGACAGAGACAAAGAAAGAACCAGAGAAAGATACAGAGACAGAGACAGAGACAGAAACAGAAAATGAAATGATTTCCTTGTTAAAGTCTCCGTATCTAAAGATGACAATGGGTAAAATCAAAATCACCCATAACCCGTGTGACCTAAGACCCATTGACCCATCTCTGCTGGTAGATGTATCACAGATACAGAGACAGACAGAAGACAAAGAGGATATAGAGAAGATAGGAGAACAGAAAGAGACTGTATAACATTGACTCAACACAACACAGCGAGACGCCTCCTGCCTCTATTTTTATATGTTTATTTTTTATTACGTTCTATTGGCGGCGTGAATTTAATTAGAATTCGCATTTTGCCGTCCCATTTAATCACATCTTGCCAGCGGCTTTACTGCCCTAGATTTTGATGCGCGGTATACAGCGGTATTGCGACAGAAATGCCGCGGTATTAAAATTGACGGTGTTATGAACAGTGAGTGGGCTTGCAGAATACCGCGGTTTATCGTCAGTCGGTATTAATTTAAAATGAGCTTTCCTAGATTTTTTTCACAATGAATGTCATCTCGCTTTCAATTTTAATATCTTTGGTGATGACGTCAGTGACTGACGTGATCTCGTAAAGTAAGTCGCAAAAAGTTTGTAAAAACTGAGTTACTGCGTAATTCGTTGTAATCATGGCCCTTTTGTGTCTTGTATGACCCAGACTTTCCAGCCTACTTAACCGAGCTGATGCAAACTAGCATTGTGACATATGAGTCAAATATTGATCTATTCGCCAAGAAACTAAACACGTACTCATTCAACATCTCGTTCGTGTGTGATATGTAAAGCGCCCTCGACTTTAGCTTTTTGCCTTGATTATTGCGCTGTATAAATCGTTTGAATAACATAGCATAGCATAACTTAACTTCGTGTTAGTTACACTTTGCAATTAATGGCGATAATAGAAAATAGGCCACAAATTGATTAGAATTTATCTAAGAGTGGCGACGTCACGAAATACAACAACATATCGGTTGTGGACAAATGGAACAGTTTGGACGAGGCGGGAGTGACAGTTGAAACAGTAAACGGATTCAAAGGCTATCTCGGAAAACTAAGTTATTGAATGCAGATGGTTACATCAGTGGGTTTTTTTCCACACAGGCTTACTTAGCCTCCTAAACCACTTTAAATCACATTATTATTATTATTATTATTATTATTATTATTATTATTATTATTATTATTATTATTATTAACTGCAAATTTTACACGGTGTATAATTAATTTTCGTCCAGCATTTTCTAATCCCGCGCATCACTAGAATATTAATTTGACGCAAACTGTTTTTTCCCCGAGGCAACGACAACGAAATGGATTTACCTATTTACCTTGGAAAGCGATAGCCGTGAATTCTATTTTGAAAACAGTCGAGACAGCAAAGCAATAACTACACTGCACTCATAGAAAATGCTGTGAAGAACCTAGTCGCTGGATTGGAGAGGGTGGTGGTGGCGGTGGCGGCGGCGGCGGAAAGGTCAAGGTTCAAGCGATAGGCCTACTCAAGTGCACGCGGCTTAGCTTTCTGAGTGTCCAGTTGAGTGCAGATTGGAGCGATTCAATACAGAAATCGCATGGATCAGACAGAAATCAAAGAAACTCGGATACAGTAAACGGACGGATGAAAACACAGGTTGGAAAAGAGAGACAACGCGGCGGATGAAAGTAATCGCGAATGTATAGTTTGAGTCTTAATTCTGTTTTGTAAATTGTGGGTCGTCGGTTGCATTTAGTGTTTTGACAGCAGTGGTTAAATTGCTTTTTCAGAGATACCGGATCTCATTGATCTCCTTATTTTTCCTCCGATCACAAAATTTCTTCACAACTGGACATAAACAAGTTACTTTGCCAAAGTCAGCAAGTATTATTGTAACAGTAGTTACAGTACTATAGTCGCGGAAATTAACGATTAATTAATCGAATAGGGCCTAATCGTTAACCTTTGTAATTGGCTAAAATTCGATCGATCGATTATTTTGACTAATCGAACAGAAAATGGCATCGCCATAATAATTATAGCTGTAGCATTGTAGCAGTATTGCTGTATTGGGTAATTCCTGTTGCACATCAGTTGACAGTAAAAAAAACGTACCGGATTTTCAAAAGTACGTTCCGGATCTGATGTCAGACGCCTGGATCGGTGATTTGGCAAGATTCTGCTGAATTTAACCCCAGCTTAACAGTGAGGCCCCAGAAGCCAGATATTTTTCATAGTCATGTGACCATTTGAGAACATTTTTCAAGCACTGTTTCAGGACCGGAATTAAACGCGATCTCTTTAATATAATATTGATTTGGAAATTACACGAGGTTAGTTAATAGATGTAGATCGATCAGTAACTGCTATGTCGTCATTATAATAACGCACTTCAGCGGGCCCCGGGCCTTCTGGCGCGCCCTCCATAACGTTAATAATAATAATAATAATAATAATAATAATAATAATAATAATAATAATAATAATGCATTATCGCATATGGTAACTTTGTTGCGGACCCGCTCAGGCCCCTCTACAGATCACCGGACCTCTGGGCATTCGTCTCCTTCCCTCCCCTCTCCCTCTCCCTCTCCCTCTCCCTCTCCCTCTCCCTCTCCCTCTCGCTCAGCGTGCCTGCTCTTGATGGGGTCACACAACAGCCGCTTTCTGTGGTTATTCGTCTTTGGCGACCAACAAACCGAAGTAGACGAGGCAGCGATGTCGATATTTTCCGACGAAGTGTTATTAACAGCGCATTCGCCGCTTGGGTCCGGTCCAGTCTGAGGTCGGAGAAAGACCTCGTACACGCGGTAAGTACTACGGAATGCGCTGGATACGGGTTAAAACAGGCCCGTCGGAACGAATTTTCAATAGGGGGGTGCAGATTTTCTCCAGGTAAAAGCAGTGGCGTCATTTCACACTTTTCTTGGGGGCGAGATAATTTTTTGCAAATTTTTGGCAAATTTTGGCAATTTTTGGGCCAATTTGAGCAAATTTTGGCAATTTTTGGGCCAGTGTTATCAAATTTTGGCAATTTTTGGGCCATTTTTAGCTGGAAGGGGTGCAGACAGGGTGCAGACCATCTTCTTTCCAGGGGTGCAGCTGCGCCCCCTGCACCCCCACTTCGTACGGGCCTGGGTTAAAAGGCTGCTGTTGTTTGGATAGGAAGAATGTTTCCATCATATTGATGGATCGGTTTAGTGTCTGATGGAATAAAAAACGACCAAACGTCTGGCGCTGAGGAATTGCGTTTAATTAAAAGAGAAGCAACTACTGTATGAATGCTGTTTTTCAGTGTTTATTCTAGCCCTTCTCTGGGGGGAATACCCCCAGTTAAAAAATTTCCCCCCCCCCCAAATTAAAAAAAAATATATTGCATGGGGGTGGAAATTTCCCCCCCCAAGTGTGATGACGGGGGGGTTATTTTGTGAAGAGGGGAAAATGTTAGGAGAACAATTATTTTGCTTGCCAGGGCATTCGAGAAGGGTAAAAAATCCAAAAAAATCAGGGAAGATAACGGCATGACGGATGACCCTTTTTTTGCTTCTTACCACATTTTTGAAGGAAGAAAGGCAAGGTGGCTAGAATAAACACTGCTTCGATTAATCGCATTATTCGATATAGTTATGTGTTCAGAAATGGACACGCGTGTTTGGTCCACCCGTGGGTTGGATTGGGTTGTGTGAGAAATGTCCATGTTTATGGTGGGTTCGGTTGGCTACATAACTCATTTTATTGATTGATTTTCTGCGGTCAATAAATGGTTTTGGAAACTGTTATGTATTATGGCGGGTTGGGTTGGGTTGGGTAGAGTCATGTAACCCTATTGCTTTCGTGGGTTGGATCGGGTTGGAATCATGATTGGTTGGGTTGGGTTTTTAAAAAATGGACACATGCTCATGTCTGGTCATGCTACGTGATTATATAGTAAATGATTGTAATAAAGAAAACGATCAGAAGTTTATCATCATTGTATATTCGCCGCGAGAATGATAAATCGAAAAAAATCAGAAGCCAAAATGAAAATATCAACACACTGAAATGGTCCAGCAAAAGCATCATGTCCATTGACATCAATGCTTTGGCAAATTCATAAAATATACAACGCTGATAAACTTCTAACGGTTTTTTTATTATAGGGACCTAAATTTCTGCTGTTTCTCAACAATTCTGGATAATGCATCAGCAAGATATACAATTATACATGTATATAAACAGGAGTCATACAGTATTTTAGGGCCGCAATCTAGAAGTGAATGTGCTATCATTAATTTATAATATATTCGTATAAATCTTTAGCTCAAACTAAATTTAATATAATGAATGTTGCAATTAGCTACAACTGCCTGACGCAGAGATAAGCAATGATCAAATTCATATGAATGTCCCAGTCAGTTGATTTCTATAATGTAATATATAATATAATATAAAAAGGTTTAAAGTGGTTCAGTAGGGACTGCCCTGTGTGAGAACCACTGTAACAGAATTATTTGTCTCCGGCCCGTTTTCTGTCTTTTATTTTGCTCCGATCGAGGCCCGGACAGAGCAAGTTGGTGGGCCGGATGCGGACCGTGGGTTTTTGCATCCCTGGTCTGTGACATTTTTGGCAATATCTTTACATTTCTCTAAGTCTCATGTTCCGAATTGTAATATCAGAAATGCATGCGTAAATTCCACGTTGGACAGCTTTTACAGGTAAATTTGTTTTCGTATCTGGCCTTTTTCGCAAAAACGAGCCAGCCGTTGTATCTATTCTTACTTATAAAGCGTATTTGATGGAGGCAAATTGTCGATTCAGATCAATACTCTCACATCGATTTCGAGAGAAAAAATAGCGCATAAATAGTTGTCAAATGCGCAGAGCAGACGCCTGAGAATCACTCTATATCTATTTGATTTTTCCAGGAAGCTCGTGATTTGAAAATCTCGTTTGTTTTTAACGCAGAAAACGAATATGAATGGTGCTAAAGTTTGGTTAGAAATTTGCCAACCTAAAATAATTTGCTGTAACAATACTGGCAGTGTGCTTGGCTTCGCAAACGCTTGCGAAGAGACATCCTGTTCGAGTATAATAACATATCTAAACGCGAGATACTGTACTTACTTACTGAGACCGCTGACCGATTCAGGATTGCAGGAAGAATTTGCCATTATACCAGATTTCAAAAACGATTCTTGAAAATTGCGATCAACTAGGCCTACATGCGGCTCATTTGAACAGAGAAATGTACATACTACATAGTGTGATAGAAGTAAAGTAATTGTAAAGTAACCTAAATAGTAATACAGCAAAGGTCGACGTATGTTAATCATGGAAATGCAACTAATCAGTGTGAATTAGCATTGTAAATGAGCATGAACATGGGGGTTGGGTCGACCAATGGGTTGGATTAGGTTGGGTTGGGTCAGAAATTTCCATATTTATGGTGGGTTGGGTTGGCCACAAATCCTATGTTATCGATTAATTTTCTACGTGCAATAACAGGATAGAGGGGGACTCCAGTCATCTCTCGCAGGTGTCCTTAATAAAGAAATCACAGACAGTGGGAAATACGCCGCAGACAATCGTTTATGTAGCTCTAGATTTCGTTCGCACGTGTCGACAGAATTTCTGGCTGTCCAGCTGCAATTATTATTATTACTTCCGGGCTGAGAGAGAGAGTCAGACAGAGAAAGAGAGAGTGAGGGTGAGGGTGAGGGAGAGAGAGAAGCAGACAGAGATAGACAGACAGACATATAGACAGACGACAGACAGAGAGAGGGAGAGGGAGACAGAGAAAGTAGAGAGGGAGAAAGAAAGAGGAGAGAGGGAGACAGAGAGGAGAGAGACAGGCAGACAGACCGATATAGAAAGTGAGAATGAGAGACAGAGACAAAGAGATACAGACAGAGAGTCAGAGAGAGGCAGACAGAGAGAGTGATACATAGACAGACAGACAGACAGACAGATAGACAGAGCGTTTGATTTAAGAGCGACGCTAAATGCCAGGCAGTCCAGGTATAGTGGAGAAACACTGACTCCTAAATTCAGGACAAAAATGATGACGATGGTAATGAATGGCAGAACAAGCAAATGACCATGTAAAAATCGGTTTCCGCTGCGCGATGAACACGTGACTTCCACTTTCAATTTCTGTCTCTGAAGTCCTTGAAGCAGTTCGTCTTCAATGGTAGGTCGTCATGGTAACAGTGCACGACCTCGATTCCTTTTAAGCACGCATCGCAGCCTGAATATCTCCAGCATTATAATTACGACGCTAAAAGTAGCTCATGACTGATTGATTGGTTCATTGATTGGTTCATTGATTGGTTTATTGATTGGCACATTGATTCGTTTATTGATTTGTTTATTGATTTGTTTATTGATTAGTTTATTGATTGGTTGGTTCATTGATTGATTGCTTTTCTTATGCTGCAATTTAATTGATTTATTCCTCTGTTGACTGATTGATTGATTGATTGATTGATTCATTCATTCATTCATTCATTCATTCATTAATTGCTTGATTGGTTGGTCGGTTGATTCAATTTATTCATCCAATAGTGTCACTGAACTGTGTTTTTGTTTTTCAGACTTGAAACAACTCTTCGAAGGTTTTCTCTTCGATGCTGGTGTCCGTGAAATCGTCAAGACATCCAAAGGGATATTCGTCACGAGAGATCATGACTGCTGGAAGACGTCTGCTGGAAGACGTCTAATGGAAGATGTCTGCTGGAAGACGTCTACTGGAAGACGTCTACTGGAAGACGTCTTTGCCATTCGCCATTTTAGTCCAGATCGAGTTTTTGCTCTGTTGAACATCAGATGCCATTAAGACCGGCAGGAGATATTGAAAAGGCGATGGCAGAGAACAGCCATTCTGAGAACATATCACCACATCGTTCGCCGATCTGGATTAAAACGAATAAAATATAAAAAGAGGAAGATAATGCCCGACAGGGCTGCCGAGAGAAATTCCGGGCGCCTGGACAGAGCAGCCGCCGGACCCCGAATGTGGTGACGACCTTTTTTGCTTGTCAGTCTTTTCAGGAGTCAGTTAAAACTTAAAACCTGTCTTGTGCCTCGTTGACGGGCGCCGTGCCCTAACCTGACCCTAACTGCGGACCCGCCCGGACCTCCTAACGATCGCCGGGCCCCTGGGCATTTGCCCCTCCCCTGCCACCTCCTCTCTCGGCGGGCCTGGTACCAGACTATGACAAATGACGTTCCTCTCTCAAACTCTCCCTTTCTCTGCCTCCTGACTGTCTCTGTCTTTCTCTGTCTGTCTCTGTATCTGTATCTCCCTCTTTCTCTATCTCTGCCTCTACCTCTGTCCTTCTCTTTCTGTCCCTCTCTCTGTCTCTCTCTCTCTCAAACTCTTCCTGTCTCTCTCGTCTCTCTGGTTGTCTGTCTCTCTCTGTCTCTGTCTGTTTCTGTCTCTGTCTCAGCCTCTTCCTCTATCTCTACCCCTACCTCTGTCTTTCTCTATCTGGCTTTCTCTCTCTATCTTTCTCTCTCTCTCTCTCTCTCTCTCTCTCTCTCTCTCTCTCTCTCTCTCTCTGAATTCCAATCAAACCTCGGTGCGTTTAGAACCATCCGCGTGTGTCCAGAGCGTCTTTCCGAGTGAAGAAGAAGCGCCGATCTGAGTCTGATCAAAGTATCTTTAACAGAACACACGGACGGCGCGATACATTTTTCACCGCCCCAGACTCCGGCGATGTCGAGGCCTTCCCGTCTCGCCGTAACCGTCGCCGACAACCGGACCTCCGCGCCCGGTCCAACGGTCGCCGGTCACGGCCAGCCGATGACGCTGGAGACGGCCGAGCGCATCTTCAGCGCCTACATAGTCCCGTGCGTCTGCGTCTTCGGCATCGCCTGTAACGCCTTCAACACCGTCATACTCACCCGACGCGGAATGAACGGGTCGCCGTACACATACCTCCTCGGCCTCGCCGTCACCGACATCACGGTGCTGGCGCTTTCGCTGGTAGAGAGCGCCCTTGCCAAGCCCCTCGGACAGGGCGTCTACCTGTGGCAACTGTACGACGCCTACGTCTTCTACCCGCTCGCCAACGTCTTCTCCAATTCTAGCGTTTGGATAACGCTAACCATGACCATCGAACGGTACATCTCGGTCCGCTATCCTCTGAAGGCGAAGGAGGTCTGTACGCGGCGACTGGCCCGGAGGACCATCGTCGCCACGGTGGCGTTCGCCCTGGTCGTCAACACGCCCCGCTTCTTCTGTTCGTCGGTTGTCCGGAATTCCGTCGGGTCCTACGATCGCCGGTCGACGGACTTCGAGTCGAGCGACTTCTATCGTCGCTTCACCTGGCTGCACGTCGCTCTGCTGCACTTCATCCCCTGCGCCATGCTCATGTACCTGAACGCCAGCCTCATAGCCATCGTCTGCCGGGCGAATCGCCGCCGGGCGCAGCTGCGGGCGTCGCCGACCGGACAGGGACCGTCGGTCTCCGTCGCCTTCGACGCCGCCGCCGCCGCCGCCGCCGCCGCCGCCGGGTGTCACTCGGCCGAACAGATCCGGCTGACCGTCACCTGCATCGCCATCATCTGCCTCTTCCTCGTCTGCATCGTTCCGTCGGCCTTCTCCAACCGCCCCGTCGCCAAGGCGCTGTTCGGACGCGACCAGACGATGACCGAGTTCACCGACGGGGCGTTCTATCGTCTCCTGCGCGTCGTCACCAACCTGCTCGTCTACTGCAACCTGTCACTCAACTTTGTCCTCTACTGCGTCTTCAACCACAAGTTCCGCTACGCCCTGCGCTACTTCGGCCGGACGTGCCTCCACCGAGCCGCCCGTCGCCTCCTGGTCCCCGTCGCCGCCGCCTCCTCCTCCTCCGCCGGGCCCGGTCGCTTCCGGCGTCTGTCGAGCACGCCCTCCGAGTCCGTCAGACTGCCGTCGTCGTGCGCCGTTATACACGTCCGCGGTCACGTGACCGGAAAGAGCGAGGCCGGCGGAAGAAGGCGAAAGAAGAAGACCGTCGGACATCCGGGTTCCGGCGACGATCGGAGAGACTACTTCCGGGAGGAAGCGGAAGGAGGAAGAATGATGCGTTTCCAGTTTCCGCTCAGACAATATCCGAGATGTGAATGTGACGTAATGGCGTCAAACGTTAAGCCCTACTTTGAGTGAATACTTTGACGAATAAATGGACTCCGATGAGTAGAATTACGCACAGATTCGTTGAATGCCTTCAGCAACAGATACACCGCAGGATACGTGGATATGGGTCCGTTTTTTTAAAACCCAACCCACACCATCATGATTCAGACCCAACCAGTGTTCATTCTAGGCCTTCTCCGGGGTGGAGAGAATTCGCCCCCAAAGTTTGAAATTCCCCTCCTCCCACAATTTTTTTTACATTTTGGCAAGTATAGTATGACCTCCGCAAGGTCTATTCCCCCCAATGTTAAACTCCCCCAATGTCTAAGTGGCTAGAATAAACATTGGACCCGACCCACGAAAGCAATAGGGTTACTTTACCCGACCCAACCCTCATCATCATCATCATCATCATCATCATCATCATCATCATCATCATAGTTGCTTTCTGCCAACTCATTAGCGGCAATAGCTAGACACAAAACTTTTCCATTTATCTTTTTCCGTTGTTAGTCTCGTTCCATCTATTATTGTTGTCTGGTATCTTTCAATGACCCAATGACCCAACCCTACCCACCATAATACATTTTCTTAAGCCATGACTTATTTTCTGACCTAACTCATGTCAATGTCTGGTACACCATTGCCTCTGTTTTCAGGTTTCATCTCCCCAGAGCGCATGGATTTTTTTTATTCATTTCGGGGTTTTATGCTTTGTTCACGTCAAAATCTACTTGAATTCTCTGTCCCGTCTATTTTTGCATTCATTTCTTTGATAAATTGCTACACATACAATACAACACAACAGAAAATCGTTTTATCAGATCAACTGTATAGCAAAATGCAAGTTCAACCCGTAATACGTAATAGAGTGTATCCGGGTAAAACTTTTACCAACTCTATTTTCACTAACTTTTTAAAAGCTTGGCCGATTTCCATAAAAATTTGCAGTTTAAAACAGGAATGGATTGGTTTCGGATAGACGCAAACATTGCCTGAAAAAGTTTTCAATTAATATTCAAAATGTCCACCCTATCTATCTATCTATCTTGCTATCTGACTATCTATTCAGCCATTCATACATTATAGAAATAATTCAAGGAACATTATCCGGCGGACGATCACGTGGAAGACCAAGAACAGCCTGGCTAGATAACATAACAACATGGACTGGACTCTCGTTCGAAAACATGATTCGGAAAACAGAAGAACGACAGACATGGAGAGATGTGATACATAGTGTAGACCAACCTCACATAGAGGATGGCTAAACAGAACAGAACAGAACATCTATCTATTCGTTTATAAAAAATATATCCATCCAGACATCGATTTATATTTGTTCTTTAGTTTTTAACTTCATTTCCTGATTTGTCCATCCATTTGTGGCCGAACGTGAAGAACCCGATTTCGAGAAACAAAGAAATTGACCGCCCCAGGGCTCGAAATAAAGAGTAGTTACCACGAACAGCGGTGTATTGATTCACGCATCGATTGAAAGCGAGAGAAAGAACCCGACAAACGGACAGACAGAGACAGACAGAGGACGAACGAGAGAGAGAGAGACCCAATGCAAGTGACGTATATACATTGTAATAACAAATGAATGGTCGATGTAAAGCGTAAAAGCGGAATCTGATAAGCACCGAAATGCAATGTTTAAGCGACATTTCATTGGCAAAGCGTTTAAGCCACTCCGCTATCTCCCCAAGCCTCCTCCACTGTATTACACAGCGCCACTCCAATACCCTCGTCTCGACTATTATCAGACTCTATTAGCATACTCAAAATAGTAGTTGTGGCATGTACTCTATACATGTATATATATATATATACATTTACAGATATATATATATTTTTATGCCCTCGGTACCATGCGGTAGATTTGCGGTAGACTTTATTTTTAACAAATATTTTTAATGCGCCGCATTTTCAGTCGCTTTCTCCGCATATGCGATTTCTGTACAAATAAGCGGCAATTTTATCCGCAACTTTAGCTACTCTCGTCGCATATATTGCCTAATAATGCACGTTTTGCTCTTTTTCCTAACGTAGGCATAGATTAACTGGGATTTGCAGAGGGTCAGTGCCTGCCTGGATGATCTTCTGTGCTCGCCAGCCCTGTAGCGCGAAAAAAACACCGCAACTTCCGCAAATATGCGGCGCATAAATATGAAATTTAGGCGCATAAATGGAAAATTTCCGCATTTTCACCCGCATATTTAGGATCTCTGAGTCCCGCATATTGCCAGAAACATCGCCGCGTCAAATTCACAGTCCTAGACAGTGCTTCGATCCAATGGCTTATGTAGGGCACAGCATAGAGAACAGATACCCTGGGCGCCGTTTGAAGGGGCATTAGAATATTGAGCGAGATTGCTCTCTATTCAGCGTCGAAAGAGAAGGAGAAACTGAAAAACTGAGTTTGAGCACGTCGCCACAGGCGTAGCGTCCCAATGGCTACTATGGTTTTAGCCATGGGCGGCACACATGATAGGGGCGGCAAATCTTGGAAGCGACCTTTTTTGCTTGTCGGGTTGTCGAGGAGTTCTGGCGAAAGGGCGAAAATTTAGAAGGGGCGGTAAATTTAGCGGCGACGACCTTTTTTCTTTGCTTGTCAGGTATAACAAGAGTAAAATTGGGGCGACATTTTTGCCAAGGAGCCATAGGCGGTACGAATGCACATCGTATAGACCAGTGCGCATCAGTAGAGGCAAGAAAAGTGCTTCTGTAGTTTTAATCTTGTGTCAGTAAAATATCATGATTTGTTAATTAAAGATTTGTTTACCTGTTCATTTACTTTTCTCATTCCCTCTGCCATGGGTGCCAAATACCCCGAGCCCACCCCAGCATCGATGCAACTGATTTGCGGATCTCACTTATTCGTTCGTTAGAACAATAAAACGAATATTATTCGCCGACGAAGACGAAAATTATATAGCGCCTAGGCACAGAATTGGGTCACGTGTGTGGGGGGAAAGGGGCGGGGAAGGTCGGTGGGCGAATTCTCGACCAGTGCTCTGTGGATTCTTCTGCAGTTGGAGCTGCCAGGGTTTCCAGCGCAGTCGCCCCCCCCCGCGTCTCTTCTTGAGAGCGCTTCAACGGGTATTTTCAACTCGGGATTAGGTAATAATTAATTCGTCGGCGATTTTTCGCTCTGCCGCAAGATCATCAACGTCCAATCCACGCGCCGTGTGCGGTCGTGAAGACGTGGATTTGACCGCTGTCTGGAGCGTGTTTTCACCGGATACTTTGAGCGCTTTATAGACCGCCCGGTGACAGATGGAACACCTGCTCAATCTATGCAGTGGCGGCTCCGGGAATTGGCAATTGGGGGCTCTTGGGGGTGGCAAGTTCTAAGGATGGTTGGGCAATTAGTTTTCATAAATCAGCACATACAAGAAGAATAACACCCTCAGTGGGGGGAAGCCACTGGGGCAGGCATTCAATAAGAGGCACAGACCCACCCACCCCCAACGTCTCAATATTTTCCATCCATTCAGTTAATTGGATTTGCTCGGAAAAAGACACCGAATGTATATTGTCTTTGTGTTTTTCGGCTCTTCCCTTGTCGTTCATTTCGAGGGTCGGAAGACTTGTCGCTTTCTTTTACGAGGCTGTGTCAATGTCTGGAACCCATTCGATCGCAGAAGTGCTTAGGAGCAGTGGCGCTTCCAGGATTTCTTGGCGAGGGGATGAATGAATTCATAGGTAGTTGGTGGGGGGGGGGGGTGAAATTAGAAGAGAAAAATCACTAAACTTTGCCGAAAAAGGCTTGAAAATAGAATTTTTAAGATAAATAAAAATAGAATTTTTATCCCTCGTTTTACTACAATTTTACCGAAAAAATAGGCTGACAAGCAAAAAAGACAATCCCCGGTTAGTTTTACTGGACTTTTGCCCAAAAAGTAGGTTTCACAAGCGAAAAAAAGTAAGTCCGAAAGTCAGCATTCCCCCTTCTCATCCCCCGCGTGGAACCGCCACTGCTTAGGAGTGCAGACCAATGCATGCCTTTGGTCTGTCCATTAACAGTCTCATTTCGTTTCCTCGCTTCTATTTCCCAATCGGATACCTTCCATCGGAAAAATTCGATTTACTGCTGGCCTCTGGTGGTGAGTTATTTATGCAGGTTTTGCTAATGTCTCGTATAATGACGGCCTGCTGTAGTCAGGGATATTTTTACACCCTCTAACAGCCCCCAACGTCTCCCCAATTTGAGACCGACACCCCCCCCCCAATACCCCTCACCCCGGGAATTTCAGCTATGGGATTATCTTTTATTTGCTTGTCAGACTTTTGGCAGGGGACCCCCAGAATTTACCGACACCCCTCCAAATTGATAATCCTATAAATAACACTGGCTGTAGAAGAAGTCTTACGATTTATCTGGGCAGAAATGAGAATAGAGATGCGTTCAGAATTTTAGACACGTGATCAACAGCCAAGCTTCAGCAGCAGCAGCAGCAGCAGCAGCTGAACACAAGAGTCTGCCTACTAGTGGCTTGTCTCAGATCAATAAACCGCAGGCGCTACATAAATTCGAGGTTGTCGAGCGCAAAACAACAACGACCCGGTGGTGATAAAAATCGAAGCGACGTCAATCAATAGAAACTCCTCCCACATTCGCAGCAGATTTCGCCATCTGTCGACGGAACCATTGCAAATTTTTAAAAAAACAGAATTATCGTCAAACATAACATTGAATTTGTCTGAATTCTTACTAAATGAGCTCTGACTGTTGAATGATTTTCCTTCTAAATAAGCTGCTATGAGACAGCCATTTACTGTTCTGATCATACAATAGAGATTCATCAGAATTGAAGTAATATTTCAGGCGGATGCTTCATCAGTAAAGAATTCCTCAATTTCCTCTTTGCAAATGGTCTTGCAATCAGTGGTTTTGATTGCTGTAATCAGTAACGTGCAGAGGGGGCGACCTTGTTTTTGCCCGTGAATACTTTTTTTTACATGAAACCCCTTTAAATTGTCGATTTGTCCTGGGATATCCATACCAGACAAGGGCATCCAAATTGTCTCGACCTTTTTTGTGATTTTTGCCAAATGGAAAAGACCAATGCTGTAACATTTCAACGAACTCAACTAAGTTATTTATTAGAGTTGCCGTCAAACGTTTCAAACAGAGAATTACTCGTAAATCTAAAAGTCTTTTAATTTGGAAATTGCTTCTATATTGAAGACTTTCTATTAAAATATCCGATATCAAACTTTCTGCCTTGGACTCTGTGCCAAACTATCACTGATCTAAACGTTTCCTACTTTGGACTTTGCGCCAAAAATATCTGACATTAGAATTCTCTTTCACGTTTGTTTGATGTATCATTCGCTTAACATTGGATTAAAAATATCAACACACTTTTATGATTCAACAAAGGCATAAATGGCAATGGACACTATGTCTTTGCTTAATCATTATTTCACTAATTCTGATATTTTCATTTTGGCTTCTGCTTCCTTCGGGCTGTCATTCTTGCCGCGAAATTACAATAATGTCTGATGAACTTGTTACAGTTTTTTTATTATAATAATATTGCGCATAGGCAAATATTTTTCCATAAAGCACTGATATTTAACTATCATTTATATGTACCTGTCTGACCCACACAGCTATCCATTTAATCGTCTAATTTAGCTATCTACAGTAGCGTTTATCTTCCATTGCATTTTCTAGCAATCGAACGCCTAAGCTCATTAGTTCATAATCCACGTTTGATTTTAAACTATCACTCCAACAACAACAACAACAACTACTACTACTACTACTACTACTACTACTACTACTACTACTACTAGGCTACTACTACTACTTCTACTATTACTACTGCTACTAATACTAATAATAGGTCTATAAATAATAATAATATAAAATTTAGATATACATAAATATCGTTATTAGTCCACAATATAATTATATAGTGCTATACGCAATATTGTTATAATAAAAAACTGTAACAAGTTCATCAGACATTCTATATTCGAAAGAAGAAAGACAGATATTGGAAAGCAGAATTAAGCCGGGAATTTGATATGGGGAGGGGGTATAAATCTAAGGAATATATATTGTTATATATATATTATATATATAATATATGTTATATGCAGTATACTGTATTATATATATACTGATTTGGGAGGTATATATACCGATGTACCACCCCAGTCGCTACGCCCCTGTTCGTAGTATATTTAGTCCCGAAGACTTTTGTTTCAAAGTCATTCTGCTTTAGAATGGAAGCCTCTGAAGAAGCCACAGAAAAAACTCGGAATTTCAGAAAATCAATCAACAAGTTACACAAAGAACAGCTTCACAGTATAGTTCTTGCGATAATCCTGCCGTGTTTCTGTCTCTATGTTCGCCACGCGGCGACTGATTTGCTCAGGCATGCTCATGCATTCCACGTCGACCGTTTACTCAGGCTAAGAAGTCCCCGTTTGGCGAGCACCGTGAGTGTCGAAGACATGACGGACTGATTGAACGACGAGGGAGGGAAGGCGTGACGTCACTGAGACGTGACTCTGCATGACGTGTCCAAGAGATCGGATTCTGGGATTAGGGATTCATCCGGATGACTGAACTTCGCCGGATAATTGAGTTTTACCTGAACAAACAACGCCAAAGCAAAAATCACGAGAAAAGACAGAAGATGAATGGATGCAAAGTGTCAAGGCAATCACAATATTCATTCACATCTATATCTATATTTATATTATTATTTATAGACCTATTATTATTATTATTATTATTATTATTAGTAGTAGTAGTAGTAGTAGTAGTAGTAGTAGTAGTAGTAGTAGTAGTGACAATTATAGTAGTAGTAGTAGATGTAGTAGTAATAGTAATAGTAGTAGTAGTAGTAGTAGTAGTAGCAGCAGCAGTAGTAGCAGTAGCAGCAGTAGCAGTAGTAGTAGTAGCAGTAGTAGCAGTAGCAGTGACAATTATAGTAGCAGTGACAATTATAGTAGTAGTAGTTGATGTAGTAGTAACAGTAGCAGTAGTAGCAGTAGCAGTAGCAGTAGTAGCAGTAGCAGTAGCAGTAGTAGTAGTAGCAGTAGCAGCAGTAGTAGTAATAGTAGTAGTAGTAGTAGCAGTAGTAGTAGCAGTAGTAGTAGTAGTAGTAGTAGTAGTAGTAGTAGTTGTTGTTGTTGTTGTTGTTGTTGTTGTTGTTGTTGTTGTTGTTGTTGTAGGAGTGATAGTTTAAAATCAAATGATGCTCTGCCTGAAGAGTACATGTTCGACATCTTGAAGTACTCTAAGAATATTTTTCCCGGCCACTTTTTCCAGTTCTTCGTCTTTCCATCCGCGATTTCTCAGCAACTGGAAGAGGGTTCCGTATTCCGAAACGTCGCTCAGACCTTCTGGAGTTCTGTGGAAGAACAGCTTCCATGAAGCAGAATTTTATCGAATGTCAACTTTTAACCATCACAGTTCCACGAAATCAATATGAATTCGATTTTTTTTCGAACTTTTTCTAATTTAGGCTTAATGTAAATTCTTTTGATATGGCATATTAGCAGTTATTCAACGTATGAAACCCATCTTTTAAATGACATCTCTTTGGCTCTCTGTCTCTGGCTCTGTCTGTCTGTCTCTGTCTCTATCGCTGTCTCTGTCTCTCTCTCTCCTGTTTCATGCACTCAAAATGCCCATTTATTTGTAATTTTCGACCGTTCCCACGTCTCATGCAATTTTGAGAACTTACAACAGCAGGATTATTATTATTACGAACATTTCTATAGCGCAAATAATCGCAAAGCAGCAAATGCGCTCATGTCATTTGCGAACCGGATTGTAGAAGTAGACAGTTAAAAGTGGTCTTTGTATCGACTGTTTGCTTTTCGGGAGGAACTAATAGTATCAGAGCATTTAAAAATTGCCTAAAACCACAAAACGTTCTGCTTTGATTAGGAAGTAATGCATGTACTTGTACGGCACGTCGACATTTTCTTGGAGATCTGAGACCTTACATCAGAACTTGACTCTTCGCTTATCTTCGCCTGATTGTTGTGACTATTCTGTTAGGGGAACAGTTAGGAGTACAGGTCACTGTTCTCTCAGCCCCTTTTACCCCGAGGGGAGTTATGGAGGGTAGGTTACGGTAGGTTCATGGTCCAAATTTATCCGACGATGTCTTTTTAAAAATCCGGAAACCTAATCTCTGAACCTGCCTCGGAACTCCGTCGAAGTCTGATCCTATTCCAACGTAATCGGCCCCGATTAGATTCCGAACATAGTCGAAATGATCTGTCAAGATATGAAAAAGAAGAAGAAAACAGGAGGAAATACGAAGAGTCTCCAGGAAATAACACAGAAATCTCGCAAAATTATCTCATTTTATTAAAAAAAAGTCATCGAATGAATTAGCAGAATAGTGCTTCTTAGAAACAGAACTAGATTTTCTGGTTAAGTGTTTGAGGTTCTCGCAGTGCGGTTCGATATTTATGGAATACGCTGGTCTGATAAAATCAGTAAATAGACATATAATTTACTACTAATCTGCATATATTTACAAATCTTCAGAATATTAGAAGCCAGGAGAAAGAGTTATTAGCAAAAGAACCGCTGGAAATTTCTTTTAAGATTCGGCAAAAGCATTACTGTCAATGTTTGTTCGATCATTTCAGCGTGTTCGTGAAAATCGTGTTGATTTGTGCCTTTTCCAGCTGTAATTTGCCGTCTAATATAATTATTAAGCAAACTTATTGAAGTTTTTAAAAATTTTTATTAAATAAATTTTTATTAAATCACGTATTTCGCCTCATTCCTCCTTACCGGCGACGTCTGATACGTTGGCTTCGGCCGAACAAGAGATCAAGTCGTTGAAGAAGGTGATTAATAGAAGACTCGAGTGACGCTTCTAGAAAAAATCGAAGGCAGAAAACAGGTTAGTTCCGAACAGTTTTCGATCTTTATTTTGGTAGGATTTGGTTTGAGGGTTAACCTCCTCATCATCGCTAGGTGGTTGGGGTCGACCCATTTCGATGTCGACAGTCTTGGATTGTAGTTGCCCTACCATCAGACATGGGCATAGGCGTGGCGTAGCCAAGGGGAGGGTTTTGGGGTTAGACCCCCTTGGCCGTCGACGTAAAATTTTTAACGTGTTTTCACGTGTGTTGATGGAAAAAACAATTTTTTTGTTTTGGTGAGATTAGTTGGGTAGGCTTAAGCCTACCCTAGCCTTTAATAAAATCCGCATATGGTAGTAGCAGTGGTAATAGTAGTAGTAGTGGTGGTGGCGGCGGCGGTGATACAACAACTAAAACTAAAGAGTATTTATTATCCGAATAAGAACCAGTTGAATGAGTATGTCGTCGGGAATGTTCCTCGGATGTCTGCAGATGGAGTGGACGCCGGAATGGCTGAAGATGACCGGAGCGACGGAGACGCCCAGAGTCCTTCGAACGGCTTCGATCGACGCATGCGACAGATCGACGATCATTCCCAGGCGGTTCATCTCCGCTATCACCGCCTCTCAAATTCAGTCAAACAACCATTCGACATAATTGTATCAGTGGCGTCAATCTGTAGTAAAAGCTGTGAGGGTCCACCCAGGGATATTTTTACACTCCCTAACACACCCTAATTTGAGACCGACACCCCTTCTTCCAACACCCCCCCCATCTGAGCCTGGGATGACTTTTTTTGCTTGTCAGACTTTTTCAGCCGGGACCGACCCCAGAATATACCGACACCCCCTCATATTGATAATCCTAGAAATAACCCTGGGTCCATCTGTTGTTGTGCCAGCTTATGCTATGCTGAATGAGTGCGTCATGCACTCTCTTAGCATAATTCTTGTTACTTATTGATGTTCCAAAATACCATTCGCTGATTAGGCCTATACAGGTGTATCTATTATCTATTGCTGATTGTATCTATTATCTATTGCTGATTGTATCTATTATCTATTGCTGATTGTATCTATTATCTATTGCTGATTGTATCTATTATCTATTGCTGATTGTATCTATTATCTATTGCTGATTGTATCTATTATCTATTGCTGATTGTATCTATTATCTATTGCTGATTGTATCTATTATCTATTGCTGATTGTATCTATTATCTATTGCTGATTGTATCTATTATCTATTGCTGATTGTATCTATTATCTATTGCTGATTGTATCTATTATCTATTGCTGATTGTATCTATGATTTATTGCTGATTGTATCTATTATCTATTGCTGATTGTATCTATTATCTATTGCTGATTGTATCTATTATCTATTGCTGATTGTATCTATGATTTATTGCTGATTGTATCTATTATCTATTGCTGATTGTATCTATTATCTATTGCTGATTGTATCTATTATCTATTGCTGATTGTATCTATGATTTATTGCTGATTGTATCTATTATCTATTGCTGATTGTATCTATTATCTATTGCTGATTGTATCTATTATCTATTGCTGATTGTATCTATGATTTATTGCTGATTGTATCTATTATCTATTGCTGATTGTATCTATTATCTATTGCTGATTGTATCTATTATCTATTGCTGATTGTATCTATGATTTATTGCTGATTGTATATATTATCTATTGCTGATTGTATCTATTATCTATTGCTGATTGTATCTATTATCATTTGCTGATTGTATCTATTATCTACCCAACAAAAATAATTTATTAGATAATCGTGCAACGGTACAATATAGATTTATTAAGATTTATAGACGTCGAACTTAACGTGGTTATCAGAAATGTATCGATCGAATGCGGGACATTTTTAGGAAAATAAGCGTCAATAAATTCGACCGTGGACTGGAACCAGATGCTTACACCCACTAATCAGGGGCGTAGCCAGGAATTTGATTTGGGGTATAATGTGATTTGGGCCGCATAAATCTTAAAAAACGTTGAAATCTTAAATATACATTAAAAACTTAAAGGCAGCCTGTTTATTTATTTGGGGGTGTATATACCTATATACCATATTATACCCCCGTCGCTACGCCCCTGCCACTAATTCAGCCTCTACTGTAACTAAATTGCACAATATTTCCTAGGTAGGCCTAGATGTAGATATATATGTGTGACATCTGAATAGTTTGATCAATTCCAGTTAACTCAAAATAGTGCTTTAATGGATTCTGGAATTTCTGATCACACGGGATAAACTATAGGCATACTGTAGTTTTGGACTTGTAAATTCTCTTGACTTTCACTTTGAACGCTGATTCACGTGATGGTTTTAGGGGGAGGGATTGGTGAATACACACACACACATATATATTGGCCTACACAATACATTGTATAGTACAGTGCTTCGAAAGTGGTGGTCCGCGTACCGGTGCCTGTCCTCGAGTCCTTCTTTGCCGGTCCGCAACGTGAGCTGAGAAAAGTGAGAGAAAATGCTAAATATTTTCTCCTTTGAGGATTGTTTAGAACTTTTTAAAAACGAGATTTTCCTTTGCTCAAAACATGATATCCACACATCGTTTTCGTGTTGATTTAATTTTGAAATTAATTGAACCTGTAACCGTGTGGCTTCATTTACGGAAGAAGTCAATATTCTTGAAAAATTTAAAATTTTAAAAATTCCAATTTACAAGGAGAAATTTTTTCAATGGCACCCGGTCTCTGGTGCAAAATGAAAATTTCATGCCGGTCCGCGAAAGTGAAAAGCTTGGGAGGCACTGGTATAGTACTGTATATACAGTAGAAATGCTATAGGCCTACAAGTAAGCATGAACATGAACTAACCTCTCCAAATTTCGTAAGGCCTTTATTTTCCAGGACGGAATTCCTTGTTAAGTTTCCGGATGATTTGTTTGATTGCGAAATCCAACTTTCGGCCCTTCACACAACATCAGCACACAGAGTATCCGGTCAGAACTTAGCATGAATTAAAGTGGCTTAGAAGGCATTACTGCCTGTGTGAAAGCCACTAGGGGCACTAACGGGGCTTGAACCCGCTCCGTCAGCCTGACGCTCCAGCACGTAACCCACTCTGCCATCTTCCGCCCTGAATGAATGTACGCCCAAGTTATCGCCGAAAATAGTCTTACACGGAATACGATAGTAGGCCTACCCGACCTAGGCTATACTTGTCACTATTTTGTAATGACAATCGCTTCTTACGAAGATGCTCAGAGCCGTGAAATTTGAATTTTTGGTTAAGTTTTTGTTTCTTCTAACAAATAAACAAGACTGGTTGTCACAGCCACTGCGGTTTTCATTCATACTCCCATAAATAATAATAATAATAATAATAATAATAATAATAATAATAATAATAATAATAATAAGGCTTGAAGTGGTTCAGTAGGGTCTGCTCTGTGTGAGAACCACTGTTGTACCCATCCAACTCTAGTATCCTACAGTACTGAGGTTTATTTTGAAATCATTCACACTCGTAGCCATTACTATCTTCTCATCCAATTCATTCCATCTGTCCACAAATCTAAATCCCGCATTTCTAAAAGTTAAAATCTGCATCTCCTAGTGTTTTAATCAAGTATTCGAGTATTTCAAGCAGCAATATTCAGATTGCGAGAGATATATAGGGACCTAACTATGAAGCCATAGAATTTGATTGTTTCGCAAAATTGTATAAACCTCACAAATTTTAATCAACATATCGACATTTTCAACGAATTGGGACCCTACAACTGAAATAGTTTCCAAAAGTGTAAAAGTGTATACAATATTAACAAAATTTAACAAAAGTCCACAAAAATAATCGGCAAAGGTCCACAAAATTTACAGAAATTCGTAAGAGAATCCAAAAATTCACAAAAATCCGAAAAAATCCCGCAATCGGCTCCTCCGCATATAGCTTAGACGACTTACTTTCTCTTTGCTTACCACGGAGTGTTGCAGTTTTGAGTCAGGGTCATGTACCTGACCCCGAGGTCATAGAAGATCCGAAGGACAGCTAGGCTGCTGTCGATGCAGTGACCAGCCTCCAGTGCCAACGCCACGGCTATCTTGCCATCTTTGACCGCATCACGCAAACCTGTTTCATAAGTCTAGAAATATTAGCATGAACTCTTCTACATCGTAAATATAGAAATAATCGAATTACAAAGAGTTGCATCTGTAAAAAATGGTATCGCGATTAGAAAATAATTATGTAGGAGTTGGTAGCCTTTGGGTTCATTTAGTGAATCGGTTGATATCGTTGTTAATCAGTCAATTATGAATATCCATTGTGCTGTGTACGCAACGCAAATGATGGTTCTAAAGTATCTTTCTTGTCCGATTTAACTTATTAACCTAAGCTACGTGTAATATTTTACGTCTTATAAGTTATAAAATTTCAATATTGGTCGATTTAAAAGAGAATTCCAGATCAGTAATATTTCTGAGCCAGGCGTACTTATAGGCCTACCTATGCAGTCCAAAATATGTGTAGACCTCAGATCTCGATCGAATTATTATTACCAAGAAAGGATTGCATAGTACGTTGTTTAGAAATCACTTACTGTATATTTACTGTTAATTAAAAACCCGCTTGCATGTGGCCCGAGAAACTCGCCATCCTGGCATGCAGATGGGCCCCTAAGTTCAACAATCTCCAATCTCCAAGGCCCCCGAGATCAACAACTTTCAGGGCCACAATTTCAGCCCAATACTATTCTCCACTTGGGGGGGGGGGTGTCTATGCGGATCTTCGTACCGGTTGCACTGTCGACAAGTAGTAGTTTGTCGTTGTGTTTCTTGACGATTCTCTTGACCAAGTCCACCTGATCGAGGCAGGAGCGGACGGCGTCGCGGTACTGACCACGACAGTCCACTGAGACGGACATGAACTAAAGCAGAAACACCAGGATCACAAACAACGCTGCGATTTCATTATTGTATCCGTATACAATATATAATCATTGACGTGCCTAGCAGGGGCGTAGACAGGAATTTGATTGGGAGGGGGTGTAAATTTGGAGGGTATATATTGTTATATATATTATATATAATATATGTATATATATGTACATATATTATATAAATTTATTGATTTTATGGGTATATATACCGATATACCCCCGTCGCTACGCCCCTGGTGCCTAGTATATAGCAGGTAAGGGATATGCCCTGGGCACCACTTGATGAGGTGCCAAAAACTCTGTGATCTTGGTCTCTACTCGGCGTTGAAAGAGAAGAAACTGAGAAAACTGACTTTGAAGGGCACATCTTAGACTAGTTGACATCAGTAAAAGCAAGAGAAAAGCGCTTTTAATTTTAATCTTGTGGCAATAAAATGTCATGATTTGCCAATCAGATATTTGTTAACCAACTTAACCTGCTCGTTTAATTGTTTTAACCTTCACTCAATGTGCGCCATATAGGCCCTACCCTAGGTAGAGATACGATGCATGCATGCATGCATGCCATTAGCGTATGTGCGACTACAGAAATGTCTAAAATGTATTCAATCCGAATCGATAGCAGGCGTTGAGTAATGATAATACAATAGGAAATTATTCTCGTCTATTTGTGGGTATTGTCTTCGGCCAGCATTGGCGTAGCCAAGAGGAGGCGTTCTTCCGCCCCCTAATCTAACAGGGACCTGTCGTGGGATTTACGCAAAACCGTTGGGAAATATGGGGGGTGGGGGACTAGGGTGGTAGGTAGCATGATTAAAGAGAATAGATGAACGTGGGAAGAAGCGAAAAACTCTTTGATGACCTTTTTTACCCGAATATGTCGACGTGTCCTCCTTTTCGGGAACCCTGGCTACGCCGCTGTCGCCAGCGATCAAATGAAATTTCATACTTATCGCGGAAAGCCATTAAATGCAAATGGCGCCGGCCATTAAACGGGTCTGCGGTGGTTTACAGGCGACAATTAAAGAGTTTTCAGTGATAATTACAGGATTTCCAGTGATAATTACACGATTTACACTGATAATTACAGGGTTTCCAGTGATAATTAATCAAAGTTTCAAATGATAGTTACAGAGCACTATAGTGATAATTAAAGAGTCTTTGGTGATAATTAACATCTGAACGAACCAAAGCTCTGAGTCCAGATTTGCGCATTCGTCGAATGTCCGTTTGAGTTCTATTGTCTTCCTGTATGTTCACATCGTTCAGTTGATTGTTGGCTATTAGAGATATCTTTCGCGGAAGAAGATTATGTCTGAAACGTTAAGAACCGTATTATGTGACATAAACACTATTAATGGATCATCATCATCATCATCATCATCATCATCATCATCGCCGAGGTGAGGGGCGCCAAAATTGGGTATTTGGGTAAGTAAAATGCACAATAAAGAAGAAGAAACATGTGCGACGACCTTTTTTGTTCGTCAGCACCATATGAAAGAGGGGCGCGGTAAGACTTGAGGGACGCCGAAAACAATGTTACGACCTTTTTTGCTCGTCAGCCAGTCTGGAGGGGGCGCCACTCTGTACACTCTGACTGGATCGCTTCCTTTGCTTTTTGTGTAGTAATTTGATTTGCGGTTTGAACTGGTATAGTGGCGGCAAAGACAGAGGAGACGCAAGTGACAGTGGCTTAGTCAAGGGAGGTTTGGGGGTTAACCCATTTTGTTAGACCAAAATCTGTTGTATTGAGCATCAATATAGTTGTACGCGCTCATATACCTATATAACCTATCTAATTATATAATTAACTTAATCAAGAGATTCAAGAAAAATAACGGAAACTCAACAGCAGATTGGGCCTAGAACCTCGTGATCATCATCAGCAGCAGCAGCAGCATCGCTTGATCAGAGCGGATCGTAGTATCGCTCCAGAATGGCCTCTGATGACTCTGCCTGTCCCCGAAAGTTTGTGACTTTGATATCGTCTAGGGCTCTAGATCTAGAACCTCTACACTATAGAATATAGATTCGTCGCTTTTTAGCATCTCCACTGATGTGTGGCTGATGATCTATTGGGATTGTGTAATCGTTTATGATCTAGGCCAGGTGTGTCAAAACTTTGGCCCGCGGGCTGATTTTATTTGGCCCGTGAAAATATAAACGTTTAAAATTTGTTATTAAAATTTTATGTATGAAATTGGCTTGATGTAAAATCTTGTTTGGCTTGAGAAATTAGTTTCGTGCAGAATATTTTTGGATTTTAAAAATTGCTTTGACGTAGAATCGTACATCCTGTGTTTTTCAGGCGTGACAAATAAATGGAAGAGCGTAAATCTTTTTTTTGGTTTTGAGTTTCGTTGGTGATGTTGACTGAACCATAATATCGACGCGCTACATCAACAGCGGGAGATTACTACAGTTGCATAGACAACAAAAATATTATGAAATCGATTCCCTGTTTGACATTAGTCTACGGAAGGACTATTGCTACAGTAGACTATACAGTAGATATGCAAAAATTCAGAGGAGTTTGAAACGAGTTAAAACCACATTTTCTTGTGTCCTCATCTTTAATGCGTCAAATCATTCCGGGATTGTCAATATACTCCATCTCAATTTTATTCTAGAGCGTTCGAAATGCCACAAAATGGTGAGCCTATGGAAGGACTATTGTTACAGCTAGCTATTGATATGCAAAAATTCAGAGGAGTTTGAAACGAATTAAAACCACATTTTCTTGTGTCCCCATCTTTAATGCGTCAAATCATTCCGGGATTGTCAAATTGTCAATATATTCCATCTCAATTTTATTCTAGAGCGTTCGAAATGCCACAAAATGGTGAGCCTGTGGAAGGACTATTGTTAAAGCTGGCTATATGGAAAAATTCAGAGGAGTGATGAAACGAATTGAAACTACATTTTCGTTTGCTTCCATCTTCATTGTCTCAAATCGTTCTAGAATTGTCAATATATTCTGTCGCAATTTTATTTTAGGGAATTTGAAATGCCACAAAAAGGGCGAGCCATTTCAAACCCCACGATACACACACAGTCTTCTTTAAAATCTATTCTTCGTCAAATGGTCAAAATTTATACGTGTATTTATATTCAATATATGCAGCCGTATACTCACCTAGCATACTTGCGTTAGTTAGCAAACCCTCGGTAAATTCGAGAGTAGCTTTGGCTGCAGGTTTAAGACCAGACATTGCTAAACTAGTGAAAAATAAGCAATGTCACGTCTCATCAGCTTCCCCATCTACATCGACCATCATCTAACTTTATACTGTATGTTTTAAAGTTGATCTTCAATTCTTCGCCATTAACAGAGTTTTAAATGTAGTTCTAACTGCTTCTGTTAGGCATGACTACAATACGGTTTGTCATATATAATTACAACAATAGGTTGTAATCAAATCAATGTAAATAACGTAATGAGTATATGGCCATTTAATGTTTTCGTCATTTTACTTCAAATTTTTAGATAGCTCAGATTTTGGAATATAATATTGACAAGCATTTATGCATTTGGCCCGCGAGGACAAGGAAGACATGTCATTTGGCCCGCCGCCCAAAAAGTCTTGACACCCCTGATCTAGGCTAATATAAGCTCAAACAATTGAAAGCAAAACATCAAAGTCATGTCATAAACTATGCACTGATAAGATCTTAATTTCCCCATTTATCGAGAGAAATTGACTTTTCACACTAAAACACGCCTTCAGTTGTACAATTCACAATTTCTTGGTTTATCCTGATGCCACGACCCGTAGATGTTAAAAACTTTTACGGTTTTTTTATTTTATCTCGAAAAACGCGGTTTTAACATTTTTATTTTTATTTTAACGTTTTTAACACCTATAGGGGTATCCAGTGTTTATCAACAAAGTCCGGTTGCTCCGCCCACTGGTGGGCAGAAACCATAGAAACCATTGTCGTCTATTAATAGACGCCAATGGCAGAAGCAGATTTCTAGCTGGTGGGCATAGATCAGTGACCATAGAGATTGTTCTGGATACTCCTATACGACCTAAAACGCCTATCAATAAATAAATAAATCAATCAATCAATCAATCAGGCATCTTCTATCACTATCAGCAACAGACCCGTCGATGAGTGGAGCTGTTTTGAAGAGTTCATCGATGGTGACATCGTCTTTGGAGTGTAGTCCAACAGCCAGTCCAACGACGAGCGAAACGATGACAATGATAGCAAAGCAGATGGCCATGACGACGAGACTTCGATTGGAAGGCCTCAACCAGGACACCTCGAAGGATTTGATCCAGTCAAATGACATCTCTCTTAGTCCTTTGCCTCAAACACCGTTTCACGTTTTCTCGATTTTTGTTAGAAATCTGTTCTACTTCATTTGTAACAATCTACTTTTCTTTAGTTGTCTTTTAGCGTGTTCTTTCAGTAGATTTTCAAGGTTGATTTTAAAATAGAGCGCTGTTTAAAAATCCATCCGTATGCTGACTGTAAATAAGTGTAGGTCCCTAATCTGTTTTCGATTTGCAACTGATAGAGATCGCTCCGTAGAGCCAGTGCCTATAGTATTAGTTGTTGATTCTGATGCAAGTAGACATGATGTGAATAAAACATTATCAATGACAAACGAGCGTACTTTGCCCCGTGTTACCCTGAATCCTATTAGTGCATAATATACATACATGTACGTTAATCCGATTAACGAAGACCCACTGTTGACTTAATTTGGAAGACGAGTCCTAGTGAAGCTCATCACCTGTCAGAGATCGCTTCAATCGGACGATAAATCAAAGCGGTGCACAGGACACCCTCCAGCCATGTCTAAGCGCCAGTGGCGTCGCCAGGATTCCGGAATAGGGAGGGGGGCACATCGACATTTTTTGAAATAAAAGTCTTGGCGAACAAACAAACGTCGTTCTGTAGCGCTTTCAACATCCATTCTCCGCAATCTCTCTCTCTCTCTCTCTCTCTCTCTCTCTCTCTCTCTCTCTCTCTCTCTCTCTCTCTCTCTCTCTCTCTCTCACACACACACACACACCTCTACTCAACGGTTTTGCGCAAATCCGATAACCGATCCCAGTCCGAATAGGAGTGGGAGTGGCGGCAGCGGTTTCTATCCCCCTTGCAGCCGGGCTCAATCCCCCCAAAAAAACAAATTCCCCCTGTTAATTTGCTCCCTTGTAGACTTAGTATTATATTCAGCTTTTCATCCTTTGTGTTAGGCATAGCTATCATTGATTACGTCACGGTCAGTGTCATTTTGAATCAATATCAGTCTCGGTTCAGTTCAGATTAGTAGCAAAATATCCTCTCTTTTCCGGGCGCAGCTGAGCCCGCCTTAAATAGGGATAGAAGACCCTGGGTGGCGGGCCCACTGCCTCCCCACGTAGCTACTCCAATGTTAAGTACAGTGCCACCCTGTTACCTAAAATAGCTTAAGATAGCTAGATTAATACGCGGCTCTTCCCTCGATCGCCCTACTATGCATTCCGTTAGATATTCGCCAAGCATTGTTTATTCTAGGCCTGTTTTTTTATGGGGAATTCCACCCTAAAGTTTTAAAATTCCTCCAAAAAATTTGTATATGTTGGCTTGGGGGATGGAAATTTCCCCCCAAAAGCGCGGAGAGACAAATCTTGTCCCCCCAAACATTTCAAACTCCCCCCAATGTCAAGGTGGCTAGAATAAACACTGTTCGCCAGGTCTTTCATTTAGTTGATGTCCCTCGTTCTCGTACAGTCAATGGCGTTAGTGTGTAGTATGAAATGACTGGCTGTGCTCTATTTTGAACCCTGTAGATCGAAATTGATAACGATATTATTGATTATTCTTGCACAGGATAAAGCAATGGAGATGGAACAAGAGGAAAATGTGGATTTTGTCAGAGAATTTCTTCAAATCGAATAGATTTTGTTACATATCTAGGACCTATATACCTTCTATTCAACAGGCCTTCAATAGGCTTCTCTCACAGAGCGAATTAATTATAAAACTTGTTTTTTATGTCTATAAAACCTGCTGCAGGCCTATAATGAACCACATATCTTAATAGGCCTATGCGGCTCTTCCCTCGATCGCCCTACTAGGCATTCCGTTAGATATTCGCCAGGTCTTTCATTTAGTTGATGTCCCTCGTTCTCGTACAGTCAATGGCGTTAGTGTGTAGTATGAAATGGCTGGGTGTGCTCTATTTCCAGTGTTGTGACTATTGAAATAGTCAATACTATTTAAATACTATTTAAATAGTTCTGAACTATTTAAGTGACTATTTTAAATAGTTAGCGAACTTACCTATTTAAATAGTATTTATAAATAGTTTAGCACTATTTATAAATACTTCATTTTAAATAGTTGTATTATGTTATCATCTCAAAGCGTAGAAATCGTTTAAGTGACAAAACATTTGAGAAACTGCTGCTCCTCAAGATTAATCAAGACTTTTGGTGAATAACCTAACAAGCCTAGTAACAGGTGACTGTATTACTGATCAATGTGATCGTGCAGATAACTAGTGACAGTGCTTTTAGATTATAACATTCGCCAGTGATAAATGATAATACAGTTTTCATTTTGACATTGAAAAATTAAATAGTATTTAAATACTATTTAAATAGTTGCGAACTATTGGCTATTGGAAAACTATTTTAAATAGTGGTTAAGCTCAACTATTTGCAATAGTATTTAAATAGTCTAGTCAACTATTGTTCCAAACACTGTCTATTTCGAACCCTGTAGATCAAAATTGATAATGATATTATTGATTATTCTTGCAAATATTAAAGCAATGGAGATGGAACAAGAGGAAAATGTTGATTTTGTCGGAGAATTTCTTCAAGTCGAATAGATTTTGTTACATATCTAGGACCTATATACCTTCTATTCAACAGGCCTTCAATAGGCTTCTCTCACAGAGCAAATTAATTATAAAACTTGTTTTTGATGCCTATAAAACCTGCTGCAGGCCTATAATAAACCAGGTATCTTAAGGTAGCTATAGATTAATTAGGAATAATTATATTCGTGCTGAGGCAATATCCTGCGGAAAACAATCACTCTTCACGTAATAGGATCACCTTGGAACCGAAGTATCCCAGCCTAATTTTAATGGTTAAATTTTTCTCACTAACATTGCAACCCCTACTTCTTTATACTCATCGGTCGCCACTGGAGAGAACCACTATGTTTTTCACCTTTCAATTCATTGGCATTATGGTCTTGCTGTGCGCTTTCATTCTTTACCCGATCTTGTTCGCTAATCTACTTTTAATTCGTTCCATCACTCTTCTGAATTTTTGCATATCTATAGCCTACTGCAGCACTAGTCCTTGTATTGTCCAATTTTAAGCAGGGTATCAATTTTATAATATTTTTGTGGTCTATGAAACCTGTAATAGAAGAGACCAGCTCTCTTAAGTGCCATCTTATCTCTCGATTGATTTTTTAGACATTTGACAGAGAATAGATTTCTGAAAGACTTTGTATAGTGTCGTTTCAAATGGCTCATTATTTTTCGTGGCATTTCGAAAGCTCTAGAAAAAAATTGAGACAGAATATATTGACAATTCTAGTACGGTTTGACACAGCAAAGATTGGGACACAAGAATATGTGGTTTTAATTCGTGTCACCACTCTTCTGAATTTTTGCATATTTGTAACCTACTGTAGCACTAGTCCTTGCATTGTCCAATTTCAAACAGGCCATGTTGGCTCACCCAATATTTGGATTGTGGCGCCCTCCATGCTAGTCTAGTAGGTTTGTTTGTCTTCTTGTCTTTACATCTGCACGTACAAAACTTGGTGGTATTCAATACTTCAACCATCAAATATTATCTAAAACAGGAGATCTGCTGCAAATGTTTTATCATCATATAAATTTTTTATTATTATTTAAAAGGTTTTTATTATCCCTAGATGACAGTACAATGAAGTTCACTGGAATAGTTGCATGTGTTGAATGATTGAATCGAGTAATCGATAATCTTTGGGCACCATATTATTTTCGTAAGTCCTCGGAAATTTAATGGTTTTTAATGTTTGAAATTGGTCGTTTAAAGCGATTTTTGCCGAATTTTCGATTAATTTCGTCGTCAAAATCTGGATTTAAAACGGAAAGGAAACGTTGAATCGTCGAATTTACGGCGAATTATGAGATTAACGCCGGTTATTTAGTTTCTACACGTCTCCACTGAAGGGAGCAACACACACAGAAGATGATTTTCAAGGTATTTAAAGAGAAATTATGTTGAATTTAAGGTCAATTTGGCCCGGAGTCACTTGCATAATCGACGATTCGGCACAATTAGACGCAAATGGACACGTGGATCCTGCATCAACTTCTATAGCGCCACCTTATTGGGATTGGGTGCAGATTCATCAACGGACCAATTCCCAATTGCATAAAGACCAAAGCCAAATCCAGAATACCGCCGCATTGATTAGGGACGATGTGGAAAATGGTTGAAAATATGACGGATAATTCAGCCGCAATCGTCTTTCAGCAGCTACAGGCCTGACCGAAACTTCCTGCAGTCATATAATTGGTAACCCATACTCGAAATGCCAACCTTTGCATAGTTTGACTTATGACTTTGGATAATATAGAAGCGAAACCTGCATTTTACAACAAACAGACACAACCAAAGTTACAGGTATGCATGGAAATACTCAATATCAGCTGATAGTGCTTCTCTTACTTCAGTTTTTGTGTGTGTTAACTATAGTACCATGCTATCTAGAATTATCTGCACTAGTGCATTATAGTACATTAGCATGAAGTGCTAGTTTTTAATGAGACAGTATGCTTTCAGCCAGTCTATTAAATTTTGGAACACGTTCTGCATTAGTGTATTCACGGGACCATTAACTGTCAGACTGAATTTCTTGCCGTCCGGAAATCTGTTTATTAATTGAATTTGGCTATTTATGAAACGATCTACCGATAATTGTGAAATCATCCTATTCTCTGACACCCTTTAAGAAAAATTTTAAGACTTATTTGTTTAGAAAATCTTATTCTCTTCTGCCTTAGATTGTTTTCCATTCATAGTTTTTGTTGATGACTTTTATTTATTTTTATTGGACTCTGTAATGTACCCTAGCTCCTAATATTTTGGTAATATGGTACACAAGAAATTGTCAGTTTAATAACAATAATAATAATAATAATATAATAATAATAATAATAATAACTAATAATCAGTGTGTAAATATGAATTAAGGGATTGTTTGCTTTCACTTGATTGAGAAAGATATGTTCAGATTGAAATATTTGACTCGTGGTGTTTGAATCATGTGGTTATGGCACCATGTTTAAATTCATGTGATATTTTGGAGTTGTTTGAAAGGGTTTTATTGAATGAATTCTGAGAGAATTTATATATCTTTTACTAAATGGAGCATCTTATGGCTTTACATCAGGGGTATTTAAATGGCGGCCGACGGACCAGGTCAGACCCCCCAAGGGGTGTGAACTTGCCTGCGGAGATACTAAAGCAATAGATAACTTCTTTTATTATATTTATGAAATCTATTTTTGAATGTCTTTTTCAACTGACCTGTTTTCTATTACTTATGGTGAATGAGAACTAGTGATTTTTGAAAAATCTGGCCTACAGACACCAGTCATAGAAAGCTGTGGTCTTTCATAGAATTCAATTGAATACTCCTGCTTTACGTGATAATTTTTTTTAAAATTTTGGATCTTTTTGGTGAAAAGGTCGTGCAGAATTGACTAGGCAAATTGTTGCTAGTGTAGGTGGATGTCTTGTGGCTGACTATGTAACGTAACGTAATACAATATTTGTATAGCACCTCTTCTGAAGAATCCCTCAGAAGCACTACCACGGCAAATTACTGTATATTGACAAAGAGATAAGTTTTAGGGAACTAGATGGTATTATTTTATTTTGCTTGTTATGCTAATGGGACAGCTGGAATTTGTCTTCATATGGAATTGATATCTTATGCCTGTTTGAGCTGAAGCAATGAAATTAGCTGAAGCTTAATGTATAGTCATTGCACTTGAAGACAAGTGAAGACAATGGCTTTGATGGAAGTGAACTCTACAGAGACAAAACAAGTGTTTAAAATTTCAGTATAATTTCAGGCACTAAATTTTGGGAGTATAAATTGTTTGATTTTTTAAAAATCAGTGAGACTGGACCATTCCCACCGGAAATTTCTTGACCTCCAGTGTGAAGGGTAGGGGAGACAGCCAAAATCTTACATTTTCACCTTCAGCCTGGGTGGTCCGTGGCTGGACGAAATGTCATGGACAAAATGTCATGGTGTAGGGTTAGGGTTAGAGTTAAGGTTACATTTTGTCCGTGACATTTTATCCGCTGACATTTTGAACCCATGACATTTTGTCCGTGACATTTTTTCCTAGCACTGAGTGGGCTTAATTAGCAGGGTATTGAAGCCCCAATCATCCGGCTTATCAAGCCCAGTTCTTAGGCTTATGATGAATATTGCTTGAATTGACATGGTCACCTTTTTAAATTTTACATTATTTTTTGCAGATTTCAGTTATTTTTAAAAAATAAATACTACACCGACTGGATTCTTACCTGATGATGCAACACGGGTAAAAACGATTTGCAGTTGATCGCATTAAAATTATTAAAAAATGAGCTAGTAAATGAGTTGCGATCAAAAAAATTAAGCTAAAGCTTTCACATGTACAGTAACATGGAGCTGATATAGATACAGAAATATGACAATGCAAATTTAAAATGAAAGTTAAAACTTGAAAATGATATGCAGATTTTTCATAGAGCAGCTGTGGCTAGCAGGGTGCTATATAAATGCTACATTGCATTACATTACAGGACAGTGAGAGAGATAGACAGGAGAGCAGAAAGGTTGTCTGAGGAGTTTGAAAGTTGTCTTGTTGGCAGTTAATGAGAAATGTTCTGTTAATGCCTTTTGAATTGAAAAGGTTTTGAGAATTTCATAGGTGGGCTAGATCTGCTATAAGTATAGGAACAGAATTTTAACTTTTTCTAAGGTTTCTAGCAATAAATCTGGTAAGCTATCTATTGCATCCCTGTGTTGCATGCCTCTATGTTGCATCCCTCTGTTTTGCATCCTTCCGTTGCATGACCTTGCATCCTCTGCGTTGCATCCCTCTGTTGCATCCATTTGTATTGCATCTCTATTTGTTGTATACTCATGTTGCATCCATCTGTGTTGCATCCCTCTGTTGCATACCTGTGTTATCGGCTTCAATTTTGTAATAAATATGTGCAAAAAGTTTTAAAAGTTTTTAAACTTCTGAGTCCATCTCACCTCAGTTTTTATATACATGAAAATTGCCCAAGACAAAATGTATATAGACACCAGATTTGTTTGAAATGTATCTGAATACAAGATACATAATAAAATAGTAAAAATACATTTTCGTTAGTCGAAAGATAGCATAAGCACAAACAAAATAATGTGTACAAAATAGTGAAATTTCTTAACACTAAAATAGCTGCCATGTGGTAATCCAGGCCAATGCTGTCCTTAGCAGTCAATGTGTCCAATGACCATTGTAGTGTTAACATAATCTACTGAATGAGAGAGGCATTTGCTTTTAGTGGCAACAACTTCTGAAATACGCTATCATTCAAGCAGGTAGAAAAATGTCAGACTCAGAAGTTTGAGTAAGATAAAATTCATGGTAGAGACGTCTTTTTTTCACTGTCAGCAGTGTCAACACTATTGCTGTCTTCTGCAGCATCAAGCCTTACTGAAAAGTTTGTCTCCTTGTCTCTTTCTGTAGCTGCTATTTTGGCACTGGTGTCCAGACCAAATTCAGTACAGATGTCACATATCAGTTCAGCTATTCGTCAAATGTGTGAGCTCCAGTAAAACATTCAATTCACCACACTCAGGACCTGTTGTACTGTAACTGCTTCTGTGTCTTTGTTTTGTAAATTTGCAGTATTTTGTATCTTGAAACAGCTAGAAGATACTAAATACAGAACATTTGTATCTGAGATACAGATACATGATGCTGATACACTGATACATCAAGGTATTTTGATACATTTTCAAATATATTGTTTTTGTATCTTACATATGTATCTAGATACTTGTATTTAAGATACTACCTGGCAATGAGTAGCAAGTCAAATGGAAGATAAAGTATTAAAAACAAATTTGAAAGAGAATTATTTAAGGAGAAATACATAAGAATTTGTGATGCATTTCTTGTCAAAGTATCTTTAATTAAAGCATTAAATTTTTTGTGGAGTATTCCAAAAAGTTTCCACGGTGATTTTGGCAAATGCCGTTGGTGTTGAAAAAAATCGTTCCACAATATTCGCCAGGTGGCGCCGCTGTGTTAATCTGACAGTTCTAGTCTGGCAGTTGAATCTGTTACATGTTTGTTTTTCAATTCGCTTCGCTAGATGGCGACGGTGTAGATTATTCTGTTACTGACAGCGTAGTTATACTGGTAACTAAGTTGAAATCTTTATATGGTGGATGGTCATAGGTCAGTAGTTTTGGGTCACTCTGTAGCATGAGAATTGATCTAAGTTTTCCTTGTAAGACCTGCTTGTTATCTTTGCATCAACATTGTCCAATTTAAAAACCAACCACTACTTCACATTCTCAATTTAGTGGATATATATATATATATATATATATATATATATATATATATATATAACTACATGCTGGATAAGCTTAGCAAATGCTCTGAAGCTTAATCTTTTTCAAGGTCTCTATTAGTAAAGCTGGACACATAATATACTACTACTACTACTACTGTTGTTACTACTACTACTACTACTACTGCTACTACTGCTGCTACTACTACTACTACTACTACTACTACTACTACTACTACTACTGCTGCTACTACTATTATTATTATTAATTAGGTTTAGAGTGGTTCAATAGGATTTGTCCTGTGTGAGAACATCTGATGTTCCAACCTGCCGTTCATTCACATTATGGTCTTGCTGTGTAATCTCATTCTCTGTACTTTTGTCCTCTAGTTGGTAGGTCTGATTATGCTATTATACTAACAGTTGGTAACCTGTGATAATATAGTGAATTCCAGTCAAGTCGTGATCACAGTTTGAAAGAATTACATTGACGAAGATATATACTGTCATTGTGTATAGTACACCTATCGAAGAACAAAGTAAATTAAGTAGCAGCTGAAATTATGATTTTCCTAGGAAGACTTGTGCCTGGGGATGGAGTTATGAAATAGGAAAGGACAGATATTTGGACAAGGAAGACCTTTACAAATTCAGAAAATGACCCAATGTGGTGTATTGTTGATCTCTTACAAAGGCCCTCAAAAGATTTGTCCAGTAAAAATCTGTGATTCATATTATCCTGAATAGTCTCTGGTCAGAAGAACTAGAGGGGGAATTTGCCAGAGAGAGAGAGAGAGACAGACAGACAGACAGACAGACAGACAGACAGACAGACAGACAGAGATATAGACAGAGATACAGACAGAGATACAGACAGAGATACAGACAGAGATACAAAGACAGACAGAAAGAGAGACAGACAGACAGAAAGAAAGAGAGTCAGATGGACAGACAGAGAGACAGACAGACAGACAGAAAGAGAGACAGAAAGAGAGACAGATGGACAGACAGAGAGACAGACAGACAGACAGAAAGAGAGACAGAAAGAGAGACAGATGGACAGACAGAGAGACAGACAGACAGACAGAAAGAGAGACAGAAAGAGAGACAGATGGACAGACAGAGAAATGGACTACATGGGCAATATGTGTAGGTACAGGTGAAGTAGAGAGTCTTGAGTAAAGGCTGGATTTAGTGGATGCCAAAAGCTGCTGTAGAGCTTAATACAATTCAAATACAGCCTCTTATCTGTTAAAAATGCTGCTTTACTTGGTGAGTTCTACCTGTCACTTTGGTTAATTTGAGCAGTGCTGTTGAAAGGTACAGGTGCACCAGGTGTGTAGTTTTGTGATTGTTTTCCCTGATCCCTAGATAGTGGATGCATTGAGAAATGTGTAGAAAGCTCTCAACCGTCATTTGGAAGTGAAAGCAGCTTTCCTGTTTGCTTCTGCTGTTTTGAGCAATTGTGATTTATATGGCTACTGGTGTATAGTTGAAGGTTGTTTAGCCGGATTGGCTTTTGTGCTCCTTTGTTAGCCCGATATAATTAGAGTGGTTCTTGTCAGGCACTGTGATTTGTGTGACATGTACTTGACAGCAAAGAAATGGACACTTGAACCCTCTCAACAACGTCACAAACACCCATGCACACACACACAGGCACACACACACAGACATGTCAGACATACACACTCACATGCACGTGCATGCATGCATGCATGTACAGTTGTACACAGCAGATACAAATGACATATGTGAAAAAAGACATGACAGGGAAATGTTACCCTCTAGGCCAGGATATTCAACTAGAATTTTTTATGCAAGGCCAAACTGTTTCTGACTAGTACCACAGTGTCATGTATAAAGTTTTAGTCACAGAATATATTTTATAAGTACAGTAAAAGAAAAATGTAGATTTGATGACCAGATGTTTAAATATTTGGTTAGCAATAGATAAAAAAATTCATAATTTTAGCATCTTCACAGGCCATTTCACGTGCCATTTGAATACCTCGGCTTTAGACCTTATAGTGCTTAAAACTGGTGTGCTAAGTAAGTAAGTAGATACATAGAAAAAGAATGGTTGTTGTTATCTGTCTTCCTATGCAGCACCATTACCTCCTCTGTCATCATGAAAATCTTCAAGTTAACAACATAATAGGAGTTCTCTGCAGGTGTAATTTTGGTGGCAGTATTTCTTCTTGAATTGCTAGGAATTTGAAAGGTGCTGAATTATTTGTAGGCGTCCATTTTTGTGCAAAAATGTCAGAGAATCGCCTGATTCTTTCATTTGCTTTATATGTCACACGTAATGGTCTTGTGGCGGGTGATAAGAATTTCACCTGTTCTGCCTGCATATAAGTACAGTGGTAATAACATGACATACCTGCATATGACATCTAAGGCTTCCTTTTTGAGAGATAGTGTGCAGCAGTGGCATTTCAGAAAATAGGTTGGGCTTAATGGGCTGCTCTGTGTGGTTGTGTATGTGTGTGTTTGTATGTGTGTGTGTGTATTTTGTGTGTGTGTGTGTGTGTGTGTGTGTATATATATATATATGCAGGGTGGTGCAAAAAACCAGACTAAGTAACATTTAGGTTTGCATTTATTATAGTCTGGTTTTATTGTGCTACCCTGTACATATAATATATATATATATATATTTGTTGTTGTTGTTGTATGTTTGAGTGGGTGGGTGGTGAGTGGTGAGTGAGTGAGTGAGTGAGTGAGTGAATGAGTCTTCTACCCACACAATGAAAAATTTTGGCAGATTTGTAAAAATTGTCAGCACAAGATCAGAATATTTGAAGCTGTAGGAGAAAGATTTACTGAGGTCAGCATAAGGGGACCTGTTATTAATTACATAGAGTCAAGGATTACCTCTGATACTTATTCTCATGGTCACAGTGAATAGCCATCACTTATGACCTACCTGGCCCCATGTTCCTGTCAATGGGATATTCAGAAGCATTATACAGGACAAGGAGAGCATAGGTAAGGTAGGTCCCCCTCGAGAGTTGGGTTCCGGTGCCTATCAAGGCCTGGGCAAACAGCAATCTAGGTGAGTATAATCCATTAATCAGGGTAGGCTGCCATTACTTTTTCTAACAGACCCACGTTTTACCTGCGCAGCTTAACACTGCTCCTCGGTTTACCACCGCCTCTATGG